>JARHVA010007504.1:570000-607500 GCA_037957365.1 Torreya grandis | reverse complement strand
CCCAATAACCACAAAGCTATATATGCAAATAAGTGAGATATTAAGATCAACGTAAGTTGGTTAGATGAAAAATAAAATTAAAGTGGACATACATTCCAACAATGTGTTCCTTGTTCCTCAGGACCTCTTACAGAGTCATTGATCTACTATGAAGATTAGGTACTTGTGTGAGAATGTAGATAACACTAAAATATTGTTAGATTCTCTTTTTCCAATCTATTGGCCTACTAGACCCCAATAGACCATAACTGTACCATGAGGCCAATTGTGGAGTTTGAGCTTTGATTATAAAAAGGAAATGTGATTTGAATTACATATTTTAGGGTACTTTAACTTTTAAAATTTTGATTATTTCCTTTTGTACCATTACCTTTTGTTAAATGATTTGGCTTTTAAATTTTTATGGATTATAAGATTCCTTCTCCATATAGATTTGGAATAAACAACATGAGGGATAAAATTGATACACACAAATGAGATTTTAGAGTTTGGATAAAGGAAACTAAGTATCCATAGACATTACTAACAAAACAATTAGGCTTACTTACGAACTAGTATGTTATCTCAAGTTTCAACCATGTGTATGCTTAATGTGTGAAAGGAAATAAGGGGAGTAAAGGGAAGTTCAAAGTGGAATGGTGAAATAGGATTTCAATGAGATGACTTGATTTCTAACTAATCACATGGTAAATAAGGATTACTAAGGGGATCAGGGTTTGTGAAACCAAATCATGATAATAATTATCTGAGTTATTAAGATAAGGTAGAAAATAATAATGAGAAAAGAAAAAGATATCCATAGAAAAGAATTAATAAATAAAGAGAAGCATTTAATCATTCAAAGAAGCCATAAGATATCATAAGTAAATAAAATGAAACCATATACAACACATAATGCAAAATATAAAATCCATGTAATATAGATAAATGAATCAGAATTTGATAGAGAGTCAAATGATATAAAGTAGATACATATAAGCATGGAACACACACCCAATCTAGAACTATAATGAAGATAAAAAATGAAGGAACACCATGATGTGTTCATAAATATTGGTAAATCTATCCACAAACATTATCCATAACATTGCATAGATATCTATGAAGTTGGATCCTAACTTAAATGAGGGTCTCATCAATCTTCAGTGAAAGATGGGAAAATACCTCTTGTCAAATTATCCTCTATAAAATATGTAAGTATAGTTAAAAGATCAGGCTCATTAAGGCCATTGTATATAAAATACTAAAGAAAAGGAATAAGAGTGTAATATTTGGGACAATAAGGAGCCACCAATCGAGATGGGACCATAGGTGAAGGAGGATCCACAGGTGGGGAAGTAACCAGAGTTAGAGAAGGGACCATAGGACGAGAAGGGACCACAGGTGAAGAAGGGACCATAGGTGTGGTAACCATGAGGGAAGAATGAGGATATTTATTACATGGGTGACCTATGGGATGAGGAATAATCAGCACAAGAATGGTCATAAGGTGATCTTGAAGAAGTTAATGAAGGAGGAGACAATGATCTATGTGATGGGTACCACACTAGTGCCATAGACAATATACCTCTCCATATTTGTGAATACATTCAAGTAATAACTTGAGAGGAGGTATAACATTATATATAGGATGTGGAAGGGTAGGATGTAATGTATCGATATATTATCAAATATTTTGACAATGGTTAGAGGAATTATTATCTATTCCATAGAAGTAATATATATGCTTGTTAGTAGACTTTGTGGGTTTACAAATAGAGGGAGTAGAAGTAGGAGCCAGGGAAGGTTGGTATAATTGGGACTATCTAACCTAATTACTATAAACTCTATTAATGTCACAATAAGGATGATTTACCCATTCGGAAGGTAGGGGATCAAGCTATGGTAAAGGAAGTAGGCCATCGCCAAGGGGAGGTAAGGTTGGTGTAGAGATTGGTCGAGGATATTCTAAAGGAAAAACAAAATTAGATTTAGTAAGAGGCTCAGATAAATGTAAAATGAGAGAATAATATAGAATAGGTTTAGTTTAGGTAGGATAGGGATGTGTAGAGGGCTTAAATAAGGTTGCAAATCTCTCAAGGGGAAGAAGGATACAGGGATCCTAGTATCAAGTGAAACAATAGGGACCAGTCATAGCATAATCCATAAGCATGCTCTTAAGAGGTTCTTTGAAAACTAGAGGTATGTCATGAAAAAATGCCATATATACCTTGTAAACAAGAGAAATAATTATAAAATTAGGAACTATATAAGATGAAATATGATAAGATGAATGGAAATACTAAAACAAATAAGAATGATAATGAAGGATCTTAACATATCTACCCTGAACAAGACTTCCTATAAATAGATCATCTAAATTATAACCATCATCATAATCTAGTTTATGAAGGTTAATACCATAGGTAGGTATGACCTTCTCATTGGAGGTTACGTGATAAATATAATGTCAAGTCTTAGTTAAGATCACATGTATATCATTTCTTGGTAGATGATTGGAATGTAGATTCAGAGATGATGGAAGATGGGAAATGAGATGAGGAGAGAGATCCAAATTTTTATCTTAAGTTTAATATCATATGGCTCATCATCATCAAAATCTGATAGGTTAGGTGGTATATTTATAATGAGTTTGAGGTAACCATGATAACCTCAAGTAAAGTTCGTAAGTAAATTGAGATGTTGAGATTCTCAGAATGAAACACTCAGTAAGGGTTTGAGGGTTTGAATTTTAAATACACCATGGTCTTGAAATTGTTAAAAATTCTAAGGGTTAGTTTCTCCTTTATATATATATATATATATATATATATATATATATATATATATATATATATATATATATATATATATATATATCACCATTATGGGGAAACTTGACACATTGGTAGGAAGAAGAGGCAACATCCCTCATGTGATGAGTTAAAGGCCTACCATATCAGATATTGTAGGAAAAGGGAAAATGGAATATCATAACCTTAACTTGAATGGTGACAGGTGAGATGGTAATAGGGAGCCACACATAATCTAAAGGATACATTTTCCTTTGATCATAACCTTGACATGTTCTATGTGTGGATTAAGATTACACTCATAATATCCAAGGGTTTTAGTGAAGTTAAGGGAGACAACACAAGTACATGAAGCGTAGTCAATAAAATCATGATTGACTTAGATATAACCAATTTAAACTCTTAAAAAGAGTGGATGATTATCTACACACAAAAAAAATCATATGGGATCATAGAAGCAAAAGGAAATTTGAGAGAAATATAAGTGTCCATTATTTCATCGTGTATCTTCATCTTTTCACATTGGTGTAAGATATTGTCTTCTAACCTATATAAGGTTGCTTCACATCTTTCTATGGGAGGATAGGGGATGTTCATTTCAAATAAGAGTTGCATAAGGTGGTTACAATGACATGGATAAGTATGCATGAGTTAAAGAAAGGGAATTTGAGATGGGATATTGGTAAGTTCAACGATAGGGTCCCATTCATCATTAACCATGGGTGGACTATTAGACAAAGGTGCACAATGTTGAAGGAGCTCCTAGAAAGGAGGATTATAAGTGAATATAAATTTGTGTTGATAATATGTGTTTATTTTAGTTAGGGTATAAATTAATTGATTGTCTTGAGAGGATGGGATAATTAAACTAGGTATATCTTGTGATTGATTTGAAGAAGTCATGTTAGAAGGGTGAAGAATGTTGTTGATGGGAAGAGAGGTTGGGGAAAATTTATAAATAATAAGAGAGGTTTTATATAATGGATGTCTTATATTTGTTTATTGAAAAGAGATAAAGTCCTATTTTCCTAACTCTATTAGGTGATTTGGGGAAGAATTTTAGATAACACGAAAAGTTTGAGAGGATGGGTGCACGTGGGTATAAATTAATTGATTGTCTTGAGAGGATGGGATAATTAAACTAGGTATATCTTGTGATTGATTTGAAGAAGTCATGTTAGAAGGGTGAAGAATGTTGTTGATGGGAAGAGAGGTTGGGGAAAATTTATAAATAATAAGAGAGGTGTTATATAATGGATGTCTTATATTTGTTTATTGAAAAGAGATAAAGTCCTCTTTTCCTAACTCTATTAGGTGATTTGGGGAAGAATCTTAGATAACACGAAAAGTTTGAGAGGATGGGTGCATGTGTGTAGGATTATAATCAATGAAAGAAACTAACCTTTGAATATTATTCATATTTATCACATTTTATTTAGGACTGAGGTCTATAATACTTTCAATGTTATTAGTGTAAGGATTAGGCTTGTCATTATTGTATTGATGATTAGGAAGAGGGTTTTTATAGATAGCCAGATGAGCATTATCCTGGTTCAAATCTTGATTTTTATTTTGTGTTTTGTGAGATTTGAAGGCAATATTATAGGCTTGATGATGCCAATGGATGAGAGAATCATAATTGAAATTTGGTCCAAGGATAAAATCCATATCTAAGATAAGTAATTTCCTTAAAGTCTCATGAGAGTGACCCTAACTAGCATGACACCAACAAAAATTATTTGGATCATACCATGATTTCATAGGGAGAGTGGGGTCAAGATCTCATGGAAGAGACCTTGGTAGACACTTTTGAAGGTCGAATAGGGATAATGGATTTTGAATATTCATGTTGTTTATTTAATAAAATTAAGGATTAGGGGTGGGTTTTAAAGTGGAAGCTTGATTCAAAGCATGGTGGTGAGCGGTAACTTGAATATTATGAATGGTATAATAGGAATTGGTGAAACCATCATTGGTAGCATGAAAATTTTTATTTTTGAGGAGAATTCAATTTTTCACAAGAGGTTGAGATGGCTCAAACTAACACATGAGAAAATATCAGGGCTTAGCTTGGTCAAGGGCCTCTTCCAATGTTTGTGGATAGAGAGTCCTAACCTAGTATTACAACTTGTGATAAAGAGTGTTAGGGAATAGATGAAAGATATTATCATCTTCCATGTTATGCTCACACTAATTAAATAAGGTCTTCCACCATTTGATGAAATTTTGTGGGATTTTAATTTAAAGTTGCCTGTAATTGATAAAATGAGCCAAGGTATTCTCAAGGAGGTCACTGGATTTAAACTCCTTTACAAGAATATTAACAAGATATTTTAATCTAGTGATAGAATGGGGCTTGAGTTTATTATACCAATTTAAAGGGTCTGTGGAGAGGGTTTTCACTAATAGTTTTGTAGTGACAAAAGTGTTTAGCTTGACCCAATCTTTGTATAGATTTCTAAATATTTTTTAATGTAAGGTAGTAACCTCCTATATCTATATTGGTAATTTAAGGTGTAATAGGTTTATTTTGAAGATGTTTAATCATTTTATTAACAATAGGTGGTTGAGGAATGAGGTTTCCATGGGAATCCCTAAGGGGGGGAGCGGGGGTGGAGATAATTTTGATTTAGCACTTCCCATGTGACTTGTTGAGGGTGATTTTGAAGTTGAATAAGGTCAGTCTAAATTTTCATCATTTGATTAGCATTATTAGCTTGCAAAGTGTTCATTTGGTTAAGATTTTTTAATAAGAGTTTATGGGTTTGAGTGGTATTTTGACTAGTTTTCATGGCATACAAAGCATTAACATTGGTATTATTGGCTTGGGTGCCACTATTAGTTGTGGCATGTACAACACTAGTGGCTTGAGAGGAATTGGTAGAAAAGGAGGCAATAGTGGCATGATTAGCACGTGTAGCAAAATATTCACTAGTATAAGGATTAGAAGACAAAGAAGCACTATCGAAAGGGTTACCATTGGTAGAAAATGATGCAATAGTAGAGGGATGGAAAAGGGTGGGTCTTGGAAAAGGCCCACTAAATGTTGAACCTATCATGTTAGTAGACATACTTGGCATGAAGGTGGAAGAAATCAAAGAATACAACGTCATAGTGTGAGAAAGAGTCAAAATATAATGGAAAGATTGAGAAATAAAGAAGGTATTGACCCCAAATCCATGAGAGAATGTGGGAGAAGGTGAAAGGGATTCTTCTTAGTAACCACTTATCACTAGATTGTAAATAGTTCAAGGGTCTTTTCCCCTATGTTGAGGAAACTCATTAGTGAAGAAAAGCATTTCAGGAGGGTACTCTAATTTAGGATGATCTTCTAAGGATAAAACATGGTTACAAACTAAAGATGAATGAGGAGGGGTCACGTAATTTATAGTGGGAGTGGATAAGTACACATTGCTCTCATCTAAAGTGGAAGCCACAAGTGATTGATGACAAAACCTATTGGGATTGGTAAATCTCATCATATATGTTGAGTTAAACTCTATGTTATCTTCAAATAGGAAGTTTGTGATGAAATAAGGAAGCCAAAAGGAATAATATAAAGACAAAATTATAAAATATGTTACAGAGTCAAATTGATTGACCATCTGCTAGAACCCAAGGAAGTGAATAAAAAGATAAGGATACATAGTCATTCAGGTTAAATGTGTATGCCAGATAGGAAGACTAAACAAGATGATAAGGATACACAATTGTGCAAGTCAATTATCTATTACCAAATAAAAAACTGAACATAGGAAGATAGTCATGTTGTTCAACTATGTATTGTAGGCAATAAGGTGAAAGAGTGTGTAATAAACTGTATCAAGCAAAATGACAGTGTTCTAAAACAAGGGAATTTTTTTCAAGATAATTTGAAACAATAAGTAAATCAAGCATATAAACAATTGGATCAATATGGCTGATCCAATTGGATCACATGGTACAAATCTTGCACCAATAATGGCCAATACATGTTTTGCAATACAACACTCAATGATCAAATAATAAGCAACAACTAAAAGATAAATGCTAACTAGTTGGTCATTCTAAGTGTTATTAATTTATAATAAATAGAAATTCTAGTGTGATAAGATAGTTGGATGAAATAGGGAACTAGAAATTAATCTAAGGTTGGTTTCAAGATGTTTGGGCTGAAAAGGATCTATATTGACAATGGTAGTGGCTTGGTATTGGAACCTATAACCTCATTTCACAATCTTGCAGCATTAAAGATACTAGGTGATTTACCAATACATTCTATTAACCACATATTTATATTTGGATAGAAAACCAAGTTAGATTCCCCCTTAGTGATGAAATCTAAATAGTAGACCTTACGAATATAGATTTTTAATGATTTTTGAATGAAAATTTGTTTGGTAGTTTGTGAAAAAGAGTAAAATAGTATAACTAAAATAGTTATTTCAAATACCACCTATTTAAGCTATGTGATTTACTCTAAGCATGCAAATAACTAGAAAAAATTGAATTAATTAATAGAAAATAAATGTTAATTCATTGAAAGAGAATAATATAGATTTAGTTTAGGCACCACTATATGCAAATAGTACAAAAAAATTCAACTGGGTCACTACTATTCTGTAGAAGTAAAGTCTTTAAGAATAAATTTGAACAAGTTGACTATGTCTCTCAGATAGAAGATAGACTACATAAATAAGTTGATTAGGATAACCTAGTTAATTATAGGGTTACAATTTTATAGACTATAAGTTTATGAAAATTATAACTAAATATATAAATGAAATGAGAGGGAGAGAAAAGAAAAGAAGCTTGGTGGGATTGAAGATGTTTTAACTTGAAATTTTTTATGCTGAGATGTTCAAATGATGCTTTCAAATTTTTCCAACTGAGTCAATTGGTTGGACCAATTTTTAAAAACCTTGTGTTGAAGAAGAGATAATGAAATGATTTAAACTATTTGATAGTACTTATTGACCTATATTTTGATGGAAAAAAATAGAAGACATAGTCGACCTATTTGATTATGTATGCTAATTTTTAATTGAAGAAGAATACTATGTCAAACTACTATATCTAGTAACCTATAATTATTGGAGAGCTATATAGATAGAATAGAGTCATTTTGAAGTGGTTGTGTGTTCAACCTAAACATATAAAGTTATAACTATATGAACTAGTTTGATACAGTAATGTAAATATAGAAAAATATAAATCTAAAGACAAAAATAATTACATGGAAGAAAACCTACAAGGATTATATTCATGTCAATTTCACCAGAATGTATACGAAGTTAAACACAACTGATCTATAATCAATCATAGCTCAGAGACGATAAATCCTACATAAATTTTTGATTGTTGATACATTATATATTTAGGGTCATGACCAACATGGAGTTGTTAGACCTAGCCAAGGGATTTCTTACCATAATAATATCACTAGGTTAAATCACATAAGTGAGTCCCACTTGGTGGCCAAGTCTATCCAAACTTGGAAAAAAAATGGGGTTTGTTCAAACCCCCTTCTTTCAAAAGGGGTTCATTCAAACACCCACATGTACTTTTTGAAGGGGGTTGAAATGAAGTGGGATAAAGGTTTACTCTATAAATTTGATTAATTCAAATAAATCAACCATTGAAATGATTTATTCCAAGGGGTTTTGAATGAACCCCCTTTTTTTAACCCCATGTGGCATCAAATCCTCGCCCATTTAAGTGGAAATCTACTATTGGCCTAAAATTACCACTTCAGATGCCATGTACTAAGAGGAAAAAATAAAATAAAAATATATGGCTTGACATATAAATAGGCCTTTTTATGATATTTCTAATAATATGATTTTTTATAAATTTTAATAATATTTATTTTCATTTATTTAGTAAAATATACTTATTTATAAAATAAATTACCATATGTGCGAGGCACTGGGAAAAATAGTAGACTATAGCAAAAAAATTGAAAAATTGTAGTGCAATTGAATCTAATGTCCTTTTTTCAATGGTGAAAAAAATAGTTCATTTTGATATATATATATATATATATATATATATATATATATATATATATATATATATATATATATATATATATATATATATATATATACATACATACATATCACAATGAAACTTCATAAGCATTGATATTTCCTGATTTGATCATTAAAAAAAAATTAAATTTTATTTTTTTATCAAAAATTTATAGAAAAATAATCTTGCACTTTGTTCATGTTTCTAAGACCTCTTTGTAAAAAATCTTGACAAAATATTATGTTTTGAGAAAATTGTGAGGAGAAATCAAGTATTCAATAAAAAAATTTGTACACAAAACATACACACTATGTATTTTGGTATTTAAAAATATAGTTTTTATTTTTTTATTTTTTCAAAAAAATAATAAATATAATCTAAACTTAAAATGAAACATTTCATTAGTTTACATTGTTTTCACATTTTATATGATTAAGTCACAATTGTCTATACAAATTGAGAAATGTTCACATTTTCATTTTTTGTTGTCCCCTTTGTACTAAAAAGTGGGATAAAATATTATTCTTCAACCCCACTAGGGAGGTTTCCAAATCCTCCAGTCAATCAAAACTATGAAATAACCCTAACTAGGTCCTATCTTTTCATATTCATGAAAGTAAATGACAAAAGCAAAGAAAAGTCTAATCTAGTTCTCACCAAAGCTTGTGGCACAAAGTGGGGGTTAAAAACATGAAAATTAAACATGCATAGAAGACTTATACTCATGTCAACATATACAGAATTATAACTTATGAGAGATAAGTAAAAATGTTAATCTATCTACTCTTACAAAGGAAGAATAAAGTTAAGAATATTTAGCTTTGAAGACGAACCTATTGAGCCTTAATCTCTCCCTTAGCCAAGGTGCTTCACAATAGGTTTTTATGGTATGTAAGGATTACAAGGATAAATTAGCTATAGCATATATAACCTATCTATGCATCCAAAAGTCTTCTCCACAAGACAAATGCGTATCTCCAAAGAAGCTATGAAACCCAAGCTATGTTCCTCAAATAGAATGGTGGATAAGTAGATGCTCTATATATATATATATATATATATATATATATATATATATATATATATATATATATATATATATATATATATATATATATATATATATATATATATATATATATATATATATATCTTATTCTTCAGTTTATTTAATAAATGATAAAATAAGTGTGTATAAATAGATGAATCTAATTTTTGTCATTTCTAAACATTTCTTTGATAGGGTCAGCCTAATCGACTCTATATCAATATTGACATAAATCAAATTAGGTCATGATCTAGGTCAATCAGGATCCAAATTAGACTCTAAATGGGTTTCATCAATTAGATTACAGGGTCAATGGGGCTGACATTATATCATAAACATTCAAAATAGAGTTTAATATAAAAAAGGGCTAAAGAAGGTAGAAGATAACTAGAGGAGGGTAAAAGATAAGAGACAAATCTTAAGGGTATGTTTTTAGGAGATGGTTGTGTATAGATCAAGTGGTAGTAAAGGGATAATAATCATGTGAATCGTCAATGGTCTACCCACCCCTTTCTCGATGCACCCCTTAATACATTCTCTCAAATATATTGAGACTCGATGGGTTCCTATAAGAGAGAAATCATTTATAATTATTAAAGTTTTAAAATATTTTGTGTATACACATTCCATCCAGGTTTTCATTGAAACTCTTGTAAAAACCTTTTTCCACTTTACGCGATGAATATAGAGATAAAATCAATAATAATTCTTTAAATTTTTCCCACCTTAATCATTTTATCAAGATCAATGCCATCTATCAAATGTTGTTTTATTTCCAAGTCTTAATTATTATATTTGGAAGAAAAGAAGTAAATATATGGGCTTTATGGCATAAATAAGGAAGTGATATTTTTGGAATTTAAGCCATTTTATTTAGTTTTTCCATGCTTAGTATTTAAACATTATTTTAGAAATAAGTTTTTTCGTTATCGTGATATCATTTAAACCAATTTTTTCCTAGTATATCAATTTCTTGTCACATATTTATTTATTAAATATGAACAAGAGATTGAAACTAATGGTCATTTTTTCCTAATTCTTGGTGAGTTTTGATCTAAATCAAAAATATTTTAAACAATTTTCATTGTGAATGTAGAAATTAAAAACATGATCTTAACACTAACAATTGTGAGTTAAACATATCCAAATGTCTAAAAAATTTGTTGATTGTCATTACAAGAAAAAATTGTCACCTTAATATCCATTTTTTTAATCTCCATAGTATGTAAATAAATGTAAAATCATTTGATATTTGATAAACATGTTACATTAAACTATTAATGATTTATTTATTTATTTTATATTTATATTATGTGAGCTTTTAATAACTGATTTCTTTATTTTTTTTATTTTTATAATATGTATACATTAACTTGTAAACACTTCTCCTACCCCAATTTTTGGTAAGAATATAAATGTATTCACAGGGGAACATATCTTGCATTTTGTGCATTGGGTATTAGATTGTTTACATTAGTTTATTTGTTTTTAATCTTAATGACAAGAGCAATGTCATCTATACAACTAGCTTATATGTTATAATGACGTTTGATAGGCTTTATTCCTATTGGATCATAGGAAGTTTAGTAATTTGTGCTTATAATGGATAAAAAAAATGAATTTGAGGATACATATAGATCATAGCATAGGTTGTCCTCCAATTTTATTTTGTTGTAACCATCAAATTTAATGTCTCAAATCAAACATCCAAGGAAAACAATGAATTCATATTAAATAAGAATAGTTTGGTATACATAACACTAATAGTTGGTATTTGATAATGAACTTATAAAAATATACACTCATAAAAGATAATGACTGATAATATTATACCATTAATGCAAGGTAAATTAAATTTAATGGACTAGGTTGATGAGCACCATAGTAGTGTCATTGTTACTAATCTTTCATAAAAATTAAGTTAATCACTATCAAATCATATTTATGCACCTTGTTCACAATTTATTATTTATGACTTATGAATAAATATTACTAATGTTATACAATTTAACCATACATTTTTATTAAAACAACTATAATATTTCATATATAATTAATAAGGTAAGGATTAGATGCTATGCTATCAAGGTCATGACACCCAGCTACATTGAGAAATTAATTTTTGAATTCCATATTAATGTCTTAAATCCAAAGTAAAGGAATATCATATTGCTTTAAGAGAACAATCACTAATATAAAACATGTAATTATTTCTCAATTGTGAAAAAAAATTCATTTTTAGGTTTGACAATATGCACACAACTTTGAATGCTTTCTATGTCTAATCACACATTCATTACAAGAAAACTATTTATACATAACTAAAAAATGTTAATAAGTTGGAAGATACTAAACAAATATTAAATATGAAAAATAAAGTTTACGCTAGTCGATGGCATTTATTTTCAACTAGAAATCTTTGATGGTGAGATAAATAACTAAAAATCCCAATACCTGAAATCAATTTATGTTTAACATTACTTTACCTATTAGAATTTTGTAGGGACATAAATTAAACTAAATTTAATTTAAAAGGGAAAATAATAATGTGAAGAAGATTTGATCCTTTAATCTATATTGTCATGGGTAGGAAACATATGTAGCATCTATTTTATTATTTAATTTTTATTAAAAATATTTTTGAGTTATGATAATCAATTATTATGATATGGAAACTTATTATCATACTAAAAGGTGAGTTAAAAAATCTATTCTTAAAATTATATCAGTGATATTGGATAGATAACATCAACATATTAATAAAATTTGAAGTATTTTTCAACAAAAAAGATGAACAAAATAATGGAGGAGAAGGTAGTGGATCATCAAACTTATTAGTGTAACCTTTCAAATGCCTAATAGCATGTAAGTACAACACCCCAACTATTATCTTCCTTATCTTTATCTCTATCCTCAAAATTTTCTCTCTTAGAAGGAGAAATAACAAGGACCAAATGAGGGAACTTGCCTTGTGGTGATGAAGACCACCTAGAGTCACCAATACTGCCATCTCTATCATCCCATTTAGAACCACTAATTTTTCCATTCCAAACACTACCACTAACACCTTCGAGGCCATGAGTTTGAGGTCTCATATATGTAAAAAGCCTCAAAGGATAAGCATAATAATACCTCTACATGACTGAGTCTTCCCTCACAACCCATGGGGGTGACCACTTACAATGAGAGTCTGTTGACCTAATTATATTCATAGTTGTGAAAAAAAATCCAAAATAGCCTAGATAAAAGTAACATCATTTATGTTCTTACATAATTTAAAGATAATTTCATCTCCAAATACATGTCATAATTCTAAAAAAGCTTGTAGGAATCACAGTTGAGTCCCATAAGGATACATTCATCTAAGTAAATATCTGATTTAACTTTTTTAAGGTTATGGAGTTTATGTCCTAAGTTGTTAAATTGTTTGAGTAAAATAAATCAGGGTATAAAATATATAATAAATAAAACAATTGATTTGAGAAAGAACTAAAATAATCTGATATTCTTAATAATAATAATGTATGATACAAGTGAATAATTAGCTACAAACTGCCTGAGATAAAGGATTTGGAATCTAAAACTTGGTACAAGAGCTGGTATGAGTGTTGAAAATAAGATCTAGGTGTCAAAAACCCTCCTAGACAATAGTACCCTACCTTGGATAGTAGTGTTATAGTGCTAGTTTCCACTTTTGTTGTTAATGTCTTCTATGTAGGAATTTATATCTACTTCTGGGAGCACCTTTATTTGACTCTACCAATCCTGTTCCTATCTAGTCAAACCCTATTTTGTTGTCTATGACATGTTTTGAATAATTTTATATGCAAACCCTAAACTTTCATGTGATTAAGATGTTTTATTGGCATTAGTAATAAATGTGTAGTGTTATTTAGGTAGGATGGACATTCTCAACATTTTGTTGTGTTGATATTTTCCTACATACCAATACTCTGAAGAGGGATAACACCTGATGTAGTTCTCCCCGCCTAAGTGTTGGTAAAATTGAACATGAAAATATTACAAATGTTGGTTTCAATGCTTTGATTGAGGCTTTAGAATAAAAATCTATGTTTTTTAAGCTTAGGAGGGTTGTAGATGACTATATGTAGAAGTAGGGTAGACTATGGATTAATAACCTTGATTATGCACAACTTATTCTAATTTATTTATGTGTATTTGCATCTGATTTCCATCTAGTGGATAAAAGGCTAAAAGTCCTATATTTATATTGATCTTGTTCTTTTTTGGAGTGTGAAATAGGTCTAGGCTAACCCTAAATGTCTTAGGAATTGAAAACATATATGTTTGGGTTGAAAAGAGGGAAAATAAAAATTTAACCGAACTAGGACACTAACATTGTGGTATTAATGTCCAAGTATGGAGGTAATGTCTAGGTGGTAGACTTTGACTCACTAAGGGCTTTGATACTTAAGGAAGGGTCTAAAATTGCTTTTAAGATGTTTAGGTATGCGTTTGGCCAACATAAAATATGGTTATGTATCTAATTAGGCCATAAGATAGGTGTAAGGATAAGCTAGGGATGGTAGGTCTCAATTAACACTCTTGGCACTCAAGTGAAATTTCAGATGACTACATTACCCATACCTTATTCTATAAATGCAAGAAAGTGAAATGACTATGATAAAGGAAAATAAATGTACCGTGACTTAAATAAGAGTCAAATGCTATGAATATGTATCTTATTATGTGAAGCATGCTCTAATATGCATCTTGAAAATAAAATGTGCATAGATCAGTCATTACTTTTAAGAGATATCAAAAGGAAAGACAAAACTAAGTTAAGAGATGAGAGAGAGGAAAGGATTAAATACACCTTAATGGGTATGTGAAATAATGCATAAACCTGGTGACATCATGTGTGTTTTATTAGTGATCAATCAATGAATAACTAGGACTGAGAGAAATGAATTACTCAATTCCCCATGTGTGGGTGGCTCAAAACTCAAGTTGGCCTTGACTCCATCATTACCCACCCTTATTTTTTGGTCTTTGATTAGTCATTAGTGACAATACAAGTTGACAGAGGTTACTAGGACCTTGAATGTTGAGAAAAGGTCATTATCATTTATTGGACATTAGGGAGATGTGCCATACATAGTATGGGTTTGTCACTTGGATAGGTTCATATGTGGGACCTTATGTGGGATGATGTAGTTAGACATGTTTGATTGTGTTATACTATAGTACGGTACATGATCACTTGGGATGAGGAGGCTTTGATCATGTTCATCAACCATTTTTTTCTAAACTCATAGGTGTATGACTGTTTATGGAATGACATCAGTTTTTGGTTAGTGTTAGAGGTATAGTGCACTACTTGTAGTTGCGACAATGTTTCTTTTATGACTTCAGAGTCATCTAATTCTTTCTTCTTCTATACCCATTTGGATCAAATGGGAATTTGTTAGATTATTTTATGATCCAAAATAATTAGTTTTTTATGCATTATTTATTTTTTATTTATTATTTATTGACGGGTTAGTTATACCTATGAGTTGGTTTTCTTTAGCCAACTTCATCTCTATAAGGTTTTTAAATCTTAACTTGTAAAAAAATAAAAAATATTTTCATATTGAATATTTTATAGATTTATTCCTCCATTATTCTATGGCTAATAGGTACAAATCCATATAAGAGCAAAGATGTACATAAAATGAATCTAGAAAAATAGTAGTTAGACAAAAGTATGTGTAGTGTAGGATGATAAATATCAAGATATAAGCAATGCTAAATATGTGATATAGAGTATAGAAAGATGTAACCTAGAAATTATAATTGTGTATAGGGTAACCCCAAATGGGTGAATGTGTCAAATGAGGAACTTGTGTATGTGACCTAAGTGAGTATATACTAACAAATTTATATCTATGTGGAGGACCTAAGTCCTTTAAGCATCTGCAAAAACTTGAAAGGAACAAGTGAAGCATGTATGTTTGATAAAATCAACTATGCTAATATAAATATCACATGTATTACTTGGAAAGTATAATAAATGTAAACATGGAAATGCATACAATTTATAATTTATATTTTCAGAGCAAATATTTGAATATTTTTGTGTTTTTGACATATTATATTAATTTTTTATTTTCTAGATATAAGAAATGTACAAGCAACATGAAAATGAAACTATATACAATAAGTAGGAGTAAATTAAACTATGTATAACTAGGGAGGAACATACTCACCAATGATTCTTGTAAGAGAACTACTATCAAGTTATCATGTATCAAACAAAGGAAGAATGATCATGTATGCTATGTGAAAAGTTATATGTGGTCTAAGAACCGGTTTTACTAAGTGATATATAGCTAACATTACCTATAGAGTAGGGATAGGAATTCGAGAAGTTGACTAAACTCATATGTGAACTATGGTGCTCTGAATATGTGAAGAAGGTTGGACTATCTTGTGAACTATAGGGTTCTTAGGGACCCATTTGGTACAAGATGTTGTAATTGACATGGTTTCTCTATGTTGAGAACCTTGGGAACTCAATAAAAATGATCTTAGAATGAAAGGGGTATAGAGAGGCTCTATATAATCTATAACATGTATCTGATGTAGGGATATATTAGATAAGGGTCTTCATTAGAGAGTATGCATACATGGTAACATTGTATAAATATACCTCACCTACATTGGTTGGTCAACTGAAATATATGTTGTGATAATGGAAATTGTACTCAAAACTGTGAATTGTGGATGTTGTGTAACTACTTTTGGGGTAAGTAAAAGATACTCATATCAAATGACCGCAACTATAACCACCTGATTAGCATGTATATACTTAAGGTATCTGTGTACGATGGACAAAATGGCTCAAAGTGATTATATCCATAACCTACCCAATAACAAATAAAATGTGTCTATACTAGTTGTGACTAAGAACCTATTAGCCATATGTGCTAGTCCATATTATAATGGGAGTACAATATCTACAATGGAGCTCTTAATGTGGCCACTAAAACTAAGAATAATTGTATCGATCACATAAATGTCCTGATATCAATAACATAAGTGTTGTAGGAATGTGATAGTACACATGTTGACACTTGACCTACTATCAACCATGACATTTTGAGTAGGATGAAGATCAATGTCTAATCTATAAAGAGTGCATATAAATATGAACCATAACCAACAATCTCTTGCTCTGAACAAGTATGACATGTCTAATTGGCACCATAGTATGTTATACAGCAATGATATTATGTAGGGGTGTGTGTCCTCTATATTAGTATGATAGGATGTCAGGGGTGGATGTGCCTAATACATATAGTGAACCCCTGAAGTGACCTTACCTCATTGGCTATAAGTTTTTGAATTGGACCTGAAAATATTTTCAATGCCTTAGCTTCCATTGGTTTAAATTTAGGTTCTTCTGTAGGTGTGCCCACATCAATGATATTAGCCTCTATCAAATCATGTATCTTATATCTCAAACTAATGCATCTATTTGTATTATGGCTTGCTGCCCTATGATAGTCATAGAATATATTAGAATCATAGTTATTTGGAAGAGGCCTAGTTGTGTCAACCTCTTTGATAAGAGGGAAAGATATGACACTAGATTCCAATAGTGGTTATAAAACACATGTCCATAGTTATGGAAGATTCGTGAAAACTCTTCATGCAATACCTCAAAAAACCAATTGAGGAGGTGTCTATAAAACTACATTAACTATGGCATTTTGAGAATTATTGTTTTTAGTGGGCCTTAATTTGTATAGGGACTTATTATAAATTTTATTAGTTGAATATGATCTAGTTGTGTACTTTAGTTTACCCATATAGAGAAGTTTAACTTCCTTTTCTTTCATTGTGTGACATAAATTTATGAATGTTAGAATCTTCTTGAATAATATATCCTTGTGAAATGATTGTAGTAGACTTTTTTTGAATATGTATTAGAGATCTCTATTTGCCATGGGGCTAGTCATCTTTGCTAATATAATTTTATATCACAAGACATATTTTACTATAGGCTCATTGGATTTTTGCTTAAGTTGAACCACTTGAGCATATGAAACCTTATCATTGATTTTAATTGAAAAGTGTGACAAAAACATATTAGCCAATGGATTGAATGCTATAACAAACTGATTTGAAATATCATATAGCCATTGTAAGACATAGTCCTTTAAACTTCATGTTAATAACTTAGTAAGGAGATAATCATTAGACACACTATCCAAACATGCTACATGAAAAGCTCATAGATGGTGATGTGGGTCATCATTACCATCATACAAATTAATCTGCCAAATATCTAAATATCAAAGGATTTTACATTACATGTTGTGCCAAATTTATATGCAAAGGTACATGATAATCCAAGGCATGAGATGGCCTAGTATCACCCTACTCAAGATGTCACACCTTGGCCTATAGATCATGGATCTCATACATAAGGGATTATACATATAGAGAGGAGGACCTATACATAGGAGGTGTTTCCATTGTTTAAGGTTGTTGAGTTAAAATAGTTTGTTCTACATTCTAAGTTTCCCCCAAAATAGGTGTAACAATATTGTTATCTAGGGGAGTAGAAGATTAATCATTTTTAGATTTTTGAAGCTCCTTGTGGACAATATGGATAAGGGCATCTTGCATGTTTAAATGTTTATAAATGAAATATTGAAATTATATCATATTGATATTATCAAATAGGTTATTGAATTCTACCGTTAGAGGTTTGAAACTAGGCAAAAAAATGTTGTATATTTTAAAACTTTTAAGAAATTTAGTCTATTAAAGAATGTTAAAATAAAATAATAAATCATATCTAAGATTTTGGAAATAAATTATGAGAATAAAAATGAAATGATATAAACCCTAAGATCATCTATATCTTGGGTTTTATTAGTGTTTGAAATAGTTAGGTTCACCAAATGATTTAATTTTTTTAGGGTTATAGAGTTTAAGCCTTAGGTTGTTAAAGGGTCTCAGTACAATAAATCAGGGTATAAAATATGTAACAAATATATCTATTAGTTTATGAAAGAATTGAGATTATATAATATTTATAATAATAACAATGAAATACATAAATGAATACTTAGATGGAAACTACTTGAGACGAAGGATCTAGAAGGTGAAAAATAGTACAGAAACTAGTCTGAGTGTTACAAACATGATCTAGCTGTGAGATCATTCATGGAAAATAGTGACCTATATTATATAGTAGTGTTTTGGTATTAGTTTCCACTTTTTCACTAATGTCCTCTACTTAGGAATTTATATGAACTTCTGGGAATACCTCTTTCTAAGTCTGCAAAGCTTGTTCCTATGAAGACAAATCCTACTTCACTGTCTGTGACCTATTTTGACTAATTTTGTATGCAAACCTTAGGCCTCCATGTGATTAGGGTTTTCAATTGGCACAAGTAGTAAATGAATGGTGTTACTTGGGTAGGGTGGAGATTCTCAACACCCTATTGTGATGATATTTGAAAACATATCAATACTCCAAGGAGCCTGGATCAAGCCTCATGTACTTCTTCCCACCTAAGTTCTAGTGTAAGTGAAGCTACTATAAATGTTGGTTTGAAAGATTTGAATGATGTTTCAGACTATGAATCTATGTATTCTAAGATTATGAGGCTTGTAGATGACCATATGCAGAAGTAAGAAAGAATAGTGATTAATAACCTTGATTATACACAAATTATTCTGAGCTTGTTTGTGTGTATTTGCATCTGATTTCTATCTAGTGGATAAATGGATAAGATTAATACATTTATACTAATTTGGTGCTTGTGTGGAGTGTGAAATAGGTCTAGGCCAACCATAGGTATCTTAATAATTGAAAACATATCTATTGGGGTTGAAAAGAGGGGAAATAATGATAGCACCCAATTAGGACACTAGCATTGTGTCGCTAATGTCCATGAATGGTACTAATGTCCATGTGGCATAACTCGAGGCATTACAAAA
Organism: Torreya grandis; assembly: GCA_037957365.1. Taxonomy (NCBI): domain Eukaryota; kingdom Viridiplantae; phylum Streptophyta; class Pinopsida; order Cupressales; family Taxaceae; genus Torreya; species Torreya grandis. The sequence goes on along the minus strand of JARHVA010007504.1, from coordinate 587,685 downwards.
TTAGATTCCTAAAGGAGGTTTTGAGACTAATTTTGAGATCTCTATGGATGCATGTGTCCTGTACAAAATCTAGATAAGTGTCCAAATAGGCCCTAAAATAGGTCTAGGGCTAAGTTTAGGATGGGTGGTCTCAAGTAACACTCTTGGCACTCAAGTGACATTTTAGATGACTACAACATCTAACAATGAAACTGTTGGAAGAGGGTGTGAATCCTCTAGGAAGCAGATTAGGCAAGTTTGAATAACTAAAAAAAATGTTTTGAGGATTATGGGTCTTTGTACACAAAGCAAACAAGGTGAACCATACCGAGGTGCAACAAGCATGAACCAATTTGTAAATCTTGGTAGAGAATAAACCCCTACAAGTGTGCTTGTTTTAGATCAATGATAGTTTTCCACACACTATTCAATCTTCTTCTCCAAAAACATTAGTGTCCCAGAATTAAGTTTACATTTAGAGTTGAGGGTTTCAACATGAATAGACTGTGGAGAGAGAAGTTGATAACCTAACCATGGTTTATACTAGTGGGAGGGATTCTTGATAGGCCACTTCTAATCAATCCACCATCTAGAGGGAGATTACACACCAATCTTATGGAGATGGATATCATGTACAACATTCTGAATATCTAAGATAGACTCTTGATCATTGGATTATAGTTATAATAAATTATGTAAAATATACCAAGAAACTAAATCTCTATTTTATTTACAAAAGAAGATAGAGATAACTTTCATTACATTTATATATAATTGAATACTCTTTATCTAGGATATAAGAGCAAAAAGATGTCATTAGAAAATTAAGAACTAGAGACCACCATAGAAACTAAGGATTAAGAAATAACTAAGATATAAACCCATCATCATCCCAAATCAAATGCTTTTTGAGAAGCTCCCAAACATTCTACATATTCCTACCCACAAAGGTGTAGTTTTTTTTGAGTTTTATGGGATAAATCAGGGAGCAACATTTTTGGGATTTAATCCATCATATTTGCTTTCTCCGTGTTTAGTATTTAAACATATTTTGCTGAATTAATTTTTTCATCATCGTGACATCATTTATACCAATTTTTACTAGTCTATCAGTCCCTTTTTACATATTTCTCTCTTAAATAAGAATGTGAGATTGCAACTAATGGTCATTTGTTACAAATGCAACTTCGGTAGAACCAGTAACTATGCGATCATTTGAGAGCATAAATTATGTAGAGCTACACTCTTCACGGCCATTACTATTGTATATAATGTTGTAGATGATTTTATTAAAAAAAAATATTGATAAGACACTGAGGCCGTCGATCGATCCACAATTTTTGTTAGCCAGTAATCTTTCGCTCGTCAAAGAAACCATGCCAACAGAGTGTCTGAATGTGCAAGGAACTCTCTCAGCTTGGTGGGATGGAGTAGACATATGCAATGGTCCCAATCCTAGATATGTTCCGTGGGACAGTCACCATTTTTTTTGAGTGGGTTACCTTTTGTAGTCGGCTCATCCAGACCTACAAATACATTTAGGAAGACATGATGAGGATTCTGGTGCTGCCCAACATCTTTTCCAGCTTCCACAACTTGTTGGTTTGATCGGGTATGAGAGCCACTCTGGGACACTCAGACTTTACACCGCGAATGTAAAAAATAAAACATGATCTTAGTACTTGAATGTCGAAACTTGTTGATTCTCATTATAATAAAAAATGACACCTTGACATCCATTGTTTTAATTTTTAAACTGTAAAGGGAATAAATCTCTATAGTACTCAAATAAATGTAAAATCATTTGATATGTAATAAACATGTTCCATTGAACTGTTAACAATTGATTTATTTGTTTATTTCATTTTTATATTATGTATACATTTATTTGTAAACACTTCTCCATTTTTATATTATGTATCCATTAATTTGTAAACACTTCTCCTGCCCATAGTTTTGTCAAGAATATAATGGCATTTAATGGAGAACATATCTTGCAGTTTATGCATTGGGTATAGAATTTTGACATTATTTTATTTATTTATAATCTTAATGATAAGAGCAATGTCATCTATACAACTAATCTTCACTTCATATTTGTGTTTTATAGGCTTTATTCCTCTTAGAACAGAGGAAACTGATTAATTTCTTATTTCCATGGACAACAAAAACTATTTTGAGGATAATTATATAGATCATAGTGTAGACTGTTCTCCTATTTTATTTTGCTATAATCATCAAATTTAATGTCTGAAATGAAACATTCAAGGAAAACAATGAATTCATACTAGTTAGCCATAATTTGTTACACGCAGCACTTTGATAATTGATGTTTGATAATAAACTTATAATAAAATATACCAATTAAAGATAGTGACCAACAACATTCCACCATTGCTGCAAGGGAGATTAAATCTAATGGACTAAGTTGATGAGGGTCATAGTGTCACTACTACTACTCTTTCGTAGCAATTAAGTTAATCATTGCCTAATCATATTTATCCACCTTGTTCGCAATTTATTATTTATGATTTATGAATAAATATTATAAATGTTATAAACTTCAACCATACATTTTAATTAAGACAACCATCATGTCTCATATATATCTTAATCTATTTCAATTATTTAATTACAATATAAGGTAAGGACTAAATGCTACCGCAAGGGATCATGATATGCAGTTACATTAGGCAACTATCTTTTGAAATCTATATTAAAAGAAGCTTACATTGCAAATACACATACCAACTCAATCACAAATAATTTGCAATACGAAAATATGGACTAATCACAGTTCAACTTTTATTTATGTTTTATATATATATATATATAGTTTGTATTATTTATACTTAAGATTGCATTATAATTAATGTTTGTACTATTTATTCTTAAGATTAGAAAAGAATGTTCTAAACGGTTATTCCTTTTTAAAATTTAATATAAAAATAAAATTCAGTTCAAAAAATACAGCTGTTTAAAACGCTCTTATGTAATCCTAAGAATAAACAGCACAAACTATATATATAAGAATATTATTAATTTATGTAAAAGGTAATCTTGCTAAAAGGACTATTCTGATTTCTTTCAAATCTTTCCTGCTGCTTGCTATCAATGATACGAAATAGATTACTGATAATCATATCACGTTGCATTCCAATCTTTTGCCAAACTGCTGCTTTTCCACTTTCCTGACTTAATCTTTGAATAAATTGTAGTCCAGAAGGGACCCTCCACATTAATGGCTGCTACGTCTCAGTTTGTTGACGTTGTGTATTTGATAATAATAATAAGCTCTTTGGCCTGTCAAAGGAAAAATATTATGGACGCACCATCAGTAGACATGTACTTCTTTTCATATATATCACTCAAAAAGCCTAACTACTTTGATGACACGTAATAACTTCCTCCTCCTTTCCTTCATTGTTATCTATGTATGAACAGGAACATATACAGCAGATTCTGGGCCTCACCTTCAAAATTAATGGCTGGGATGAACAGTTTGAAGTGGGAACTTTATTTGTATAAAATTCTTCTGCGCCTATACGATCTGAAAACATGATATATTTTCTGTTCTTGTGAAGCACATCTTCTATAAAGTCTTTTATCCCATTTGTTGCATAAATCCAAAGTAAATGAATATCATATCGGTTCAGAACTGAACTATCTACGAACAATCTTTGAAGTATGAACTATCTTCAGAGCTTTTGCTGATACTTGACAGTTGCGAAGAAATTTATTTTGGACTGGTGGAAGTTGTTTCACCATCCACGAGAAGCAATTCAGTTTCTTCAATTCATAGCCTGTAATTTATAATCTAAACAATAATAGTTTATAAGCTTAACGGCTAATGTTCCAAAGAAATTATAATCTACTATTCTGCTGATTGTAATTAGCGTTTTCTAATTCTAAGGGGCAATAAATTGTAATGTTATCAGGTAGGCTTAAAATGCCATACATCAAGAGAACAATCACTAATATAAAACTGCAATTATTTCTCAATTATGACGTTTTTCTATTTTTACGTTGGACAATCTGCACACAACTTTGAATTCTTTATGAATAATTCAAAAAAATTAATAAGTCAGTAAATACCAAACAAATATTAAATATAAAAAATAAAGTATACGCTAGTCGATGGCGTTTATTTTCAACTATGACTGAAATCCTTGACGGTGAGATAAAAAGATAAAAATCCCAATACTTGAAATCAATTTATGTTTACCATTACTTTACCTAGTAACTTTTTGTAGGCACTCAAAATACCCAAAATTACATTGAAAAGCGAGAAGAAGAATGCGGACAAGATTTGATCCTTCAATCTGTATTGTTATGAGAAGGCAACATGTGTTGCATTAAAGAAACTATGTATTTAATAACTCTAAAAATAATAATAAAGTTTAATTATAGATAAATAAATCTTCAATATGTATATAGTAAGTTAAGGAATCATCCATGCTTATTAAGTTTTATTAATTCTAGAAATTATCTAGTTTATAATTTTATTAAAATAGTAAAATGTAATTATAGAAATAATTAAATAAATAAATTTTCAACATATATCAGAGAAAACGTAATATTTATATAGTAAAATTTTATTAAGTTAAAGAATCATCCACGGTACAAGATATTAAGTTTTATTAGTTTTAAGATGAACAAATTATATATGAACTTGCTATGATTATTAAATGTGAACTTCAAAAAGATAAATATGTTTAATTGGCAAAGCACCGTTAGGATTCCTCCTCCTAAAATATAGGTAAAAAATACCATTAGGACTTTCCTTCTAAAAATAGAATCCGATAGAATTTGTCTTCTTCGAAACAAGGGTTTGACTCCCTGACTCCTTGAACCCCTGCGATAATAGTGGGGGGGGCAAGTAGGGAGGGGAGGGTGTGTTGCCCCCCATACCCCTCCCCTATCGAGGAGTGGGGTATAAACCACACTTCAAAAAGATTCAAAATTAAACATTGTTATCACATATCTACCATTTTATTTTTATTAATAATTTTTTTGAATTATGATAATAAATCAATATGATATGGAAACTATTCATACTAAAAATTGAGTTGAAAAATTCTTTCCAAAATTTATATTGATGGTCGCAAAGAGATTATATCAGCATCCTAATAAATTTTAAAACATTTTTCAACTAGAAAACTGACAAAAAAATGGAAGAAAATGTAATGGGTCATTGGACTTATTATTTTGACCTTCCCAGTCCCTAATAACATGTAAGTACAACATCCCAACTATCACCTTCTTTATCTTTATCTTTATCCTCAAAATTATTAGTGCTAGAAGGAGAAATAACAAGGAACAAATGAGGGAGCTTGTCTTGTGATGGTGTGGACAACCTAGAGTCACTAATACCACCATCTCTATCATCCCAATCAAAACCACCACTTTCACCATCCCAAACACTACCACTAGCACCTTTGTGGAAACATGTTTGTGGTCCCATAAATGGAAAAAGTGTCAAAGGAGAACCACAATGACACATGTTACATGTTTGAGTCCTCCTTTAAAACCCATCCATTTGATCCCATGGGGGTGATCATTTATAGGTAAATCCTGGTGGCACTCTACTAACTACACATGGGATAATTCCCCAATGATCAATTAGGGTACCAATGTGGGTAAACTCTTGAAAAATATGTCTAGCTTGAACTTGAATATGAAGCATAATAATAGATAACAAATTAATGTTTTTAGTTGTGGAAAAATAATCATCCAAAATAGCCTAGTTAAAAGTAACGTCATTTATATTCTTCCATAATTGAAAGAAAATTTCATCTCCAAATATATGTCATAATTCTAAAAAAATGTATAGGAATAATGGTTGAGTTCCATAAAGAAACAGTTTTTCAGGTAAATATATAAGGAATAAATGGTTGGACGAGAGTGTGAATCCTCTACTAAGAATATTGGGTAAGTTTGCAAGACCAAAAAAAATGTGTTTTTAGGATTATAGGTCTTTTTACATAAAGTAAATAGGGTGATCCATACGGAGGTGCAATAAATGTGAACCAATTGGGAAACCTTCATAGGGAATACATCCCTACAAGTGTGATTGTTTTAGATCAATGATAGTTTTCCACACACGATCAAACCTTCTTCTTTCAAAAAATAGTGGAATTAACTTTTTATTTATAGTGGAGAGTTTCAAGTTGAATAGACTATGGATAGAGCAGTTGATAACCTACCCAAGGTTTATAAAGGTTGAAGGGATTATCGATAAGCTAGTTCTAATCAATCCAACATCTAGAGGGAGTTTGCACACCAATCTTGTGGAGATGGATATCATGTATTACATTTTGAATTTTTGAGATAGACTATTGATCACTACCTTGTAGTTGTAATTAGTGGCTTAAAATATGCAAAGGAACTCTATATCTAGTTTTATTATAAAAGAGGTTAGAGATAAATTTCGTTTTATTTATATGTAACTAAATACACTTTATCTAAGGCATAAGAGCAAAAGGGACCTCATGAAAATTAAGAACTAGAGACCACCATCGAGACTAAAAATTAAGATATGGCTATGGTATAAACCCATCATCATCCCAAACCAAATGCATTTTTAGAAGCTCCTAAACTGTCTACATATTCTTACCCATAATGGTGACAAGGACTTGAGTGTGTAACATAGTTTGAAGATTTAGACCCTTCAAGGCTTCATTTCCCATATGGTTTCCCTAATTGATATAATTCATAAGAAGTATTTCTAGTTCTCAATATAATTCAAAGACTGGATGATCATGTTATCACATATGACGTAGGCATTGATACATTTATAAAAAATTCCAAACCCTATGAGATATCATTTCTTATAATAGATACGCTAAGAAACAAAATAGAACACTCAACTACCTTTAGAGTTCACCCATAGAAGATACCTCAATTTTTTTCCAAATTAGAATAGGCAACCTTAGCGGTGGCCTAACAAGAGGTGTAATAAACATGAGTCATGACAAAATCCTTAAATCAATTTTTTTATTTTTTATATCAATGATAGTGGTTTCAAGATAAATAAGAAATTTTATTTTCAACACTTTGTACCACATTATGCAAAAAATAAGAGGGATAACTTTACAAGAAAAAGGGTATCCCAAAATTTTAAAGTGTTCTCCATGTTTAATTTAATTTCACTTGTACTATAATAGCTAAGTAAGGGCGATACGGATTTTCTATAGCATTGGGTTTTTCTTCGTTGAATGGAGGAACCAAAAGCTAAATAAGTCACAGCAATAAATTCCTTAACATTAGATATATATTTCTCATTTTCAACCAATGTGATGAAGGTGTCATCAACAAAGCTCCCACTAACCCTTGAAAATATCTTAACAAATAGTTGAATCCTTTGGCAACTAGCACATATAGGGAGGGAACTAGAGGGAAACCCTCATGGGTAGAAGATAAGAGACAAAACTAGTTAAATTGAACCCTGTTAATGGTAATGTATGTACTTGCACCCTAAAAAAAGCATCTTAACTTTTCTAACAAACTTGGGCCCAAACACTAAGACTTTAAGCATAGCCAAAATTAAAGGCAATTCAATTCTATAAAAACCTTTTTAAAAATCAATCTTGATCACAAAATATTCTAGTGAGACCTTTAGGCCCACTCCATTCATTCCAATATAGAAATGATGTTATCTAGGAAGTATATATTATGGATGAACCTCATCTACATAGGGGGAACAATGAGAGGAATCAATATCTAACCCTAATATAAATAACTTTAGAAATAATATTATAGGAGACATTAACAAAAGTAATAGAACTAGTTATGAGGTTCAAATCCCTTAGTTTTGGAATGAAATATATATTACCTTTTATTAATGAGCTTACCAAGGGAAGCAGTTTCAATGTATTCAAGATAAACTTTGTGCAAATCTAGACCCATTGTATCCCAAATATTTTTATATAATTTGTAACCTAAAGCCATCAATACCTAAGGATGTTTCCATAGATATTTTCATGATTATGTGAATGAAGATCCTTAATAAAAATAATACTATCATATGCCACTCATTATCGTTTTTCAACTTGCAAGGAACTATTTAGAGGCATTTATTGAGAGAAAATTCTTGTTTAGGTGCATATGATTGAGCTAAAAACACACTGTGATAATGATCCATGGAGGCTTGTATAATATCACAAAGTTATGGAAGCTTTGATCTAATGTATTGGATGACTTCCTCATTATCAAGTGCTTACCTGGAATAGATGATCTAGTGTAATTTTTTTTAATTTTTAACAAGAGAATGCGAGCACAAATTTGAGATACATGAGATTGATGATGTTCCTCCAATTTGATCTTATGTTACCACAAGGGATCCTAATTTTGTAAATTTTCATTAAAATAAATAGTTTTAGCTCCTGTGATAATCGATTGAATTCACAATGTGAGGCCGTGTATGCTTGGGACCAAAATACAATAACTTGTCAGCCATAAATATGGAGAAAGGTTATAGAACTATTGATGGAATTTTCCTAAAAGTTAATCTAACCAAAGGCTCTAGTGGGACAATGGAAAATATTCCAAGTTTTGGTAATCAACATCTAGTTCTAGGAGTCATGAATATGTGCAATAGTAAGATAGAATTGAGTTTTAAAATTCTTGATATGAGGAACAAACCATTCAATTTAAAATTTTATTAGATGGTATTCTAAGAGAAAGGCATTAAGAATTATTCTTATAGAATGTTCAAAATTATTAAAAAGAGAGAAAATGTCTTGTTTTACAACAAGATCATGATCTATCCATTATTCCACTTTATCAAAGCCTTGGTAGAAGTTATACTAAGCGAAAAAAAGGAGGTAGCAGGAAGGTGGTGGTGGACATTAGGATTTAATAAACCATGTTTATTTCACATGTAAAACCATGCCTCTTTTTTGTTGGTGCACTCAGCGATTTAGGGAGTAACCAATCCTTGTCCACTAAAGATTCAATCATGTTAAAGGCACCACATAGAATATAATTAGAATCTAACAATGAATTAGTGAGCCAACACCATAAAATTAGTCTTTTCAACTCCATCATTAGAGCCATAAATATTGTCAATACAAAGTGAGCATCTATTAATGTTGAAGAAGATCCACACCACTCGACGAGTGGATCTAATCCCCAAGACATGATATTGGGAGAAAGGGATAGATAAATTAAAGAAACCACAACCCCACATCTATTATCATGAGTATACATCTTGAAAACATCACCTATTCCAATCATTCTAATGGTAGAGAAGATAGAAAAGTTCAAATGTCTTAACTTCTTATAGGAAAATAATTTTCATGTTAATAAACCACTGACACATATCCCTTACAATACATTTTTGGGTTGTTTAAGTAAGTCTTTGCACATTCCATGAGTACATTACCAATGATTAACCTTTGTTTTCATAGCGATTTTCTCATCCACCTCAGCTAAAACATAAAAAATACTTTCCAAATAGGATTCATATAGTTACCTTTCATGAAATCACTCAAGTGAAAGGCTTGCTACTTTTGTTGCATGTAATCATCATCTTAAATTTGTGTATAGGGTCTACGCTCTATTTCGTATATTGAATTGCATTCAAACATGAAAATTTGGTCTTCCACATCTTGTTCTTTTGCCTCATGAGTGGGTTGTGATGATTGATAAATTTTTAGTTGGCTATGAGATCCAAAACTCAATGTTACCACGTAGGGGGTTCAAAAAATAAGTGTCATGAGTATTTATTGGGTGGTAGGAAATGATTTCTTTATCGACACCGTAGAACCATATATGGGTTTCTACATAATAGTTGGGACATTAGCTATAATGTGAGATTGTTGATTACTCTTCTTGGTAAAAGTAGTCTATCCGTCTGAATACCTTTGTGCATTCTCATTCACCTCAAGAGAGGTTTTGGGTGGCAACATTGTTTTATAGTTTTCCATCAATAGACATTAACAAATTTTGTGCTATGTGCCATGACAACAGAAACATATGCTGTGTATATTAATATAAAATATATCTTATCTCCTCTTATCACCAATTTGAATAAAAATGGTTTGCTTGAGATCCTTGGAAATATCCACTTCTATTATAATAATTTTCTAAAGCTAACCTATATTAAAAAAAACTCAAACCCTATGAAATGCCTTATGTGTTTAATCAATACATGCACAAAAGTACACAAAGGCAAGTGGAATCCAGTAATTTTATCTACATTTTAATTTTTAATTTGGCATGCTTTGAGACAAAAGAGTCTCATGTATAATGAAATAACATGAAAAATATCTTGCGAATAAACCAAAGATCATGAGTAATAATGGCACGATAGTGCTCTGAGTTAATAAACCTAAAATAAAAAATATATCATTATTAGGTTTTAGATTCCCTCAAATTTAACACAATGTATGGTTGATAAGTGTTTTGGACCCAAGATTTTATAATATTTTTAATGGGGACTTCATTAACAAAATAGACAATAAAATTAAAGTGCTCATAACAATTGCAAGCTTTATGAAACTCTAGGCATTTTAGAACAATATTAAGAGGCTTTTAGGAGTAAGATCACTACTTCTTCATAAAAAATATTTGAGATGAATTATGGTGTTCACATCGACAACATTGTTTCCTATAACTCTATTAGAAATAACTACATCAAAAATTGTGACACCCAAGATTGAGGACATTAAATAGAAAGACTATCTACCTAAAATGTAGTGAAACGACATATACAACACAATTAAAAAAAGATTTTTCAAAAAATAAAAAATTCTTAAACTTCCTATCAACAAAAATGGTAGTGTGACTATCAAACATGCAAAGAAACCCATAATAATCCTTTTATTAACTCACACTATTCTTTTTTTAAATAATCAATTTAAAATATTATGTAAAAATATATAATTACATTTGAAAAACAATATTAAAAATATTTCAATAAGAATATGCTTTTATTAAGAACACTTGTATATAAAAATAAGTTTGAACAATATTTATATATATAATAATTTCATACGATCTTAAAGTTAAAAATGTTCAAGAAATAATAATCCCTTATTGATTCACAATATTCTCATTATTTAAAAGAAATATAAAAACGTTTGGAAAACAATATTAAAAATGTTTCCATAAGAATATGCTTTTATTAAGTACACGTATATAAAGGTAAGTTTGAACAATTAATTTCATACGATCTTAGGCTTTTAAAAATGTTCAAGAAATAATTTTTTAAATATATATACAAATATACAGAAATGTTTAAGAAAAAAGTTATGTGAAATTTAAAAATAACAATTATGTTTTACAATATTATTTATATTTAAATGGTAAAATTTGATCCAGAGTCAAACATTTCGAGAAACAGTGTTTACTCTTTGCACAATATGTTTTTGAAATGTTAATCAAAGATAAAAGAAAAGTTCAATAATTTTTGCAATACTACCTATATCCAACTTGTACGAAAATTTTGTTTGAACAAATCTAAAAAACAATAAAAAACACTCTTTAACAAACTATTATTTATATATTTATTTTGAAATTTTCAGTAAGCTTCTACTGAAAACAGGCTCAAGAGAGGAGTTACAGCATTGTTAAATTTAAATGAAACTGCAACAGAAGATTTCATTTGAAAAATTCCAATTTTGAAAAGACTGCAATGAGTGTAATCTTCACTCTTGAGTTTGATTTATAGAAAAACCGTATACCATCCTAATATTAATTTTCTTGTGCATGTCCATGTCATGTCTTTTACATGTATGACTTTCTTAAGTCATGACTTTTCCGTGTGCATGTCCTCTGCAGTGGGTGATTCATTCCTTTCGTATGTCATTTCATTGCAATTAAAAATAAAAAGCAGCCAACGATGTTTTTATTCTTACAAGATTGAATGATGAAAATACTTATTTAACAGAAACTGGTGTCATAGATAATCGTATCTCAAATCTTTCAACTAAAACTACTCAAAATGTTTAAGATTGAAAAACATAAGTAAATCTAAGTCGTAGTTAATGTTGTGTAAAATATAAAAAGGGTTTTATTTGTAATTTATAAATTGACAAGGAAAAAAGAACATGGTTGGTAAATAACTTTATTTAAATATATTTTTATTATTTTTATTATTATATTAAAATATATAGAATATAATGTTAGTGAATGTTTTATAATAGTAATAAAGGTGGGATGTAATATAGTGAGTTGTTTATGATTATATTTTATATCAAATATTTAATTATAATTTTAATTTTAAATTTGATGTCTATATTTAACTTTTACATAAAAATTCTTTTTCATTTGAAAAAATTAGCTAAAAATTTATATATATTAAATTATTTTTTTAAAGACCGTTATATATGTACATACATACATACATATATATATATATATATATATATATATATATATATATATATATATATATATATATATATTTGTGATGTAATAATAAACGAGAAAATTAATTAATAAAAGATACGAATTTAATTTTTCTTGAAAAATACTTATAAAACTAACACACTCTCTATATCATTTAAAGAGTTGTGATAAAATAATAAATCAAAAAAGTAATAAATTAAAAATACAAATTTAATTTTTCTTAAATAATACATATAAGATATAATAGCCTTATAAAAACTTATATTAAAAAAATATATATACACTTGCAAATTATTAAATTTAATAAATTTTAAATACCTAAAAATTAAAGACGAGTTTTTTTAAGCTCATGAATATCAAGATAATCTAATATACTCAATATAAAAATTACACACCATCAAATTATTATCCCTCGTTATTTTGCATAGCTAAGGCTAAAGAATAGAAAAATTCTCTACGTCTTAATCTCCTTTACATATCTAAAGAATAAAAACAACCCTATTTATCTCAAATATTCTTACTCAAATCTTGTGTATGATATTTAGTTAATCTAAATGTTATGTTTTGCTCAATATTTTTTAAAATTGTATTTAATAAATTTTTACTCAATCTAAATGTTATGTTTTGCTCAATATTTTTTAAAAGTGCAGTTATTAAATTTATCACTTTAGTAATATGCATTGCATATTCAAAGAATGGAAACCATAATTAATACCACCTTATTAATTTCCATCTAAAGAATATAAACCATCTTTGTTAGCTAACATAATTTACTATACTCAATATAAAAATTGCAGACCATCAAATTATTATCCCTCATCATTTTGCATATCTGAAGTTTAGAAACAAGTATATTTCTAAGGCTAAAGAATAGAAATATTCTCTATTGTACTCAATATAGTATTAATCTCCTTTATATATCTAAAGAATTAAAACAACCTTTTTGTCTCAAATATTCTTACTCATATCCTGTGTACTATAATTGGTTCATATTAATGTTATATTTTATTTAGTATTTTTTTAAAATTATATTTATTAAATTTATCACTTTAATAATTTATATCACATTTATAAAGAATAGAAATCATAATTAATATCACTTTATTAATTATCATATATTTAAATGACATAAAAAAAATAGGCCAATTTTTTGAAGGCCATAATTTTTGACTCATAGCTTGATTGGAAATATTACACACACGAAAATGATCGTATCAAAGAGTTAATTGTTGTTCTAAGTAATTATATCTACTTAGAGTTTATTTAGATATTTTTCAAAGGCCATACATGATCATATGAAGGTCTAAAATTAACATTTAATGATTTTTTTGAGAATTTTCTATTTTTAAAAATTGTATATTTCTAGAAACAAACATAAAATTTAGTTGAATTTCATCCCATAGAATAATTATAATATTTAGAGTATTTTGAGAGAATTTTAGAGCCATTCACACTTGCATGCAAAACTTACTATAAGCAACAGTTGTTAAAAATAGATGTTTTTTTAGATTTTAATTTTTTTTAAATTTTTGCATGTCAAGTCTAAATTCTAAGTTGAGGATTATTTAATTATGATTTGAATTTTTAATTATTTCAAGTCATTCAATATGAATCAATTCTGAGTATTATTTCAAGATCTTGGCCTATTGGTAATTTATTTGTCTTGATAGTTTTTGGGTTCATTATCTAGTATCAAACCAAGTTAAAAACTTGAAAGAGTAAGATATGGTGAGAGAATGAGGAGTTATTATGCAGATGAATCAAAATATACAAGAGATGCAAAGGCAATTTCAATAATTAACATAGGTTATCACCAATCAGGGAAGAAAAAAAGGTGATGATGAAGCTAAAGGAGACACAGATCATGATGAAGAAAATCATCAAGAAAAAGAATAATAAGAGAAACCACCATCGATGGAAGAGAGGATGGTTTGGGATTTAGAAGGAAGAAATGAAAGAATCAAATTTGATGTTTTAGATTATGGATGCAATTTAAAACTAGAGGATTTGATAGATTGGATAAATAGCATGAATAAATTCTTCGAGTGGAAGAATATGAGAGAAGATAAGAAGGTAAAGTTTGCATGCATGAAGTTGAAAGGTTACGTAATGATTTGGTGGGATCACCTATAGAAAGAGAGATAGAGATAAGGTAAAGAGACAATTACTTAATTGAAAAAGATGGAGAAGAAGCCAAAGGAGAAATTTCTTCCTATGGATTATGCACAAACCCTATACAGAAGATTCTAGAATTTGAAGCAAAAGGATCACAATATATAAGATTATATAGATAAATTATATAAGCTTTCCATATGAGTGGAACATGATAAAATAAAAGAGTAGATGGCTGCAAGGTATGTAAATAGTTTAAAAATTTCTATTCAAGATGAATTAATCATGCATAGAATAATTAACATGGAGGAGGTTTATCAATTAGCTTTGAAGGTAGAAAAATAAAATAGACCAAATTTTAAAAAAATATCTCTTGGTCCAGGAAGAGTTAGATCCCATCCAAATAAGGGACAAGGTGGGTTTAATACCAATAAAAGTGAATCATCACATGGTGAAGAAAGTCAAGATGACAATAGTCAAGGATTTCAATACCAATAAAGAAGAAGAGTGTTTTAGAGAGGATGAGGTTACGGTGGTGCTAGAGGATGGTTTTTGAATCAGTGTAGATCTTATGTCTATTATAGATGTAAAGAAGAAGGGTATAGAGTATTTGAGTGTCCACACTATCAACATTAAGAAAGGAGAAAAGAAGATCACCTAAGAGTGAATCTAGTCGAGGTTGAGATATATGAGCAAAATATTGAAGTTGTACCTATAAATATTGGAGAGAATCTCATGATGAAAAGAACCATGATGGCTCTAATGAAAAAACAAATACAAAATAATAAATGTGGTGATACATAGCTATGATCAAATATTTTTTGAATAAGATGTACTTTGAGTGGAAAGGTATGCAAAGTAATTATAGATGGTAGTAGTTGTGAAAATATGATTTATAAAGGAATTATAGAGAAACTATATTTGCAATGTGAAAAGTAACATAATCCTTATGGAATTTCATGGTTTAAAAAAGGTAATGAAGTTACAATAAATAAAATGTGCTCAATCAAGTTTTTTTATAGGAAAAACATATAATGATGAAATATGATGTGATGTTACTCTGATAGATGGATGTTATTTATTATTAGGGAGACTGTGGCAATTTGACAAGAAATTAGTTCATGATGGAGAAAAAAATATGTACATGTTTTAGAAAGGTGGTACAAAGGTAGTTTTGTTACCTCTTAAAGAGAGAGAGAAGATAGAAAGCATGCTCTCTAATAAAAAAATTATCCAAGACATGAAGGTATCAAGTTGTTGCTATGTATTAGTAGCAAAAAATGAGGACATAAAAATGGTGCCAATACCAATAGAAGTAGTAAAAGTTTTGAAAAAATATGCAGATATTATGCCTGATGAGTTACCAAATAGTTTACTATCAAAGGGAGATAGTTAAAAACACATTAATTTGATTTCAGAATCAACTCTACCCAATCAAGTAGCTTATAAGATGAGTTTAATAGAACATGTATAATTAAATAAATAAGTTACTGAATTGCTAAAAAAGAAGGCAATAAGAGAGAGTATGAGCCTGTGTGTAACACTAGCATTGCTAACTCCAAAGAAAGATGGAGAACGGAGAATGTTTGTGGATAATAGAGTAATTAATAAAATTAAAATCAAGTATAAATTTTATAAACCTCATTTAGATGATATGATGGATGTGCTTGTAAGAGAAAACTATTTTACCAAGATTGATCTAAGGAGTGTTTATTATCATATTCAAACTCGTGAAGGATATGAGTGGAAGACTATATTCGAAACTAAGGATGGATTATATGAGTGGATGGTGATGCCATTCAGATTATCTAATGCACCTAGCACATTTATGAAGGTGATGAATATAGTGCTATGAGAATATATTGGTAATTTTGTGGTTGTTTATTTTGATGATATTTTGATATTCAATAAGACTAAAGAAGAACACTTACAACATTTGAGAATCGTATTAGATTTATTATGAAAGGATAAGTTGTATGTAAATTTTAAGATGTGTAGGTTTATGCAGAATAATTTGATATTTTGGGGATTTATAGTTTTAACAAATGGTGTGAAAATGGATGAAGAAAATATAAAGGCAATTTTTGAGTGGCCTATTCCAAAAATAATTATAGAGGTAAGAAGTCTTCATGGTTTAACAACATTTTATAAAAAAATTATTAAAAATTTTAGTAGTATTATGGTACCAATAAAAAATTGGCTGAGAGGGAAGGAATTTACATAGACTAGATCAGCCACAAAAGACATTGAATTTTTGAAGAATAAGATTATAGAAATACCAATTTTAGCAGTATCAAATTTTTAAAAAGTGTTTGATGTTGATTATGATGCTTCATTTATGGAAATTGGTGTTGTGTTGAGTCAATAAGGAAAATTGATAGCATATTTTAGTGAGAAATAGAATGAGGTAAGAATAAAGGATTCTACATATGATGTTGAAATTTTAGCATTTGTACAAGTACTTAGACATTAGAGGCATTACTTAGTGTCTAAATATTCTATCCTATTTACAGATCATGAGGCTTTGAATTATATGAATACACAAAAGAAGTTGAATAATAGGCATGCAAAGTGGGTTTCTTTCTTTTAAGGGTATAATTTTGAGTTGAAGCATAAATTAAGAAAATAGAATTAGGTAGATGATGCATTGAATAGGAGGGTAGCATTATTAACTAGTATGATGAGTGAAGTAGTTGGATTTGAAGGTATCAAAGAATTATATGATAGTAATCCATATTTTAGAAAGGTAGTTGAGTAGTGCAAAAATACATTAAAAGGTGGGATAGATGTTATTTATGATGAGTTTATTATACAATAAGGTTATCTCTTCTTAAAAAAAATAAATTTCCATTCTAGTTGGGTCTCTACAAGATAACATAATAAAAAAATTACATAGTGGTAGTTTATCTGAACATTTTGGTAAGATGAAGACAATAGCTTTGGTGGAGGAAAAGTATTTTTGGCCAAATATGAAGATAGATGTGATAAGGTATGTTTCAAAGTGTAGAATATTCCAAGTGGTTGAAGGACATACCCAAAATACTAGATTATACATGCCATTACAAGTTTCAAGAGGACCATAGACAGATTTGAGTATGTTTTTTGTGTTGGGATTACCAAACACACAAAGAGGTAACGATTCAATTTTGATTATTGTAGATAGATTTTATAAAATTATTCATTTCATTGCATGTAATAAAATCAATGATGCCACTAGAGTTGAAAATTTATTATTTAAGG
>JARHVA010007504.1:490000-562500 GCA_037957365.1 Torreya grandis | reverse complement strand
CACATCTTTATGTCAAAATGATTGGATAAAAAATTTCAATGCATCCATAACCCACCCTTCTAGTTATTAGTGTTTTTGATATTTTTCAAAGGTCATGGGTGACCATCTAAGGGCTGGAAATTATCATTTAATTTTTTTTTTTATTTTTTTTCTAAATTTATAAATTATCTATTTTTGTAACCAAACTTAAACTTTATTTGAAATTCGTTTGATATGTTAATTTTAGAGTTTAGTTTTTTTGGATATTTTTATAACTACGCATGCTTTCATGTAAGATTTTCTAAAAATAATAGTTACTAAAAATAACAAGTTAAGTTTTATTTATTTTTAGAGTTTTGAATTTTAAATGTCAACTCTAATTCTAAGTTGAATCTTATTTATGCATGGTTTGTAATTATTTGATTAATTCAACACGAATAAATACTATCTATTGTTCATAATCTTGGCCTATTAGATTTTTATTTATCTTAATAGTATTCTAATTCATTATTTAGTATCAGAACAAGTTCAAATCTTAATGTTGTAAGAAATGGTGAGAGGAAGAGGAGGAATCACTCAGTTCAACTAAATTATGCAAGAGTTGCATAGGTAAGTAGAATAATTAACCCATATTATTGTGAATCAAAGACATAGATGAGTAGAAGATGATGTAGAAGATGACACAGACCATGAAGTATAAATTTTTCAAGATGAGCATCAAGAACAACTACCATAAATGGAAGAGAATATGGTTAGAGCTTTAGAAGGAAGGAATGAAGAATCAAGGTTGACCTTCCAGATTATGGTGGAAGTTTAAAACAAGAGAAGTTGATAGATTGGAAGAAAAACATGGAGAATATTTTTAAATACAGAACTTTGAGAGAAGACAAGAAGGTAAATTTTACATGCATAAAATTGAAGGGCTATGCAATGATTTGGTGGGATCACCATTAGAAATAAAGATAGACAAAATATAAAGAGAAGATCATCTCATGGGAAAAGACGGAGAAGAAGATGGGGGATAAATTATTTCCTATGGATTGTGAAAAAATCATATACAAAAGATTTTAGAATTTGAGATAGAAGGATCATAGTATACAAATGAGTTTTACAAGCTTTATGGATACGTGTAGAGCATGATGAGATAGAAGAGAATATGGATGCAAGGTAGGTAAATGATTTAAAAAAAATTATTCAATATGAATTAAGCATTCCTAGAATACTTTTCATTGAGGAAGCTTATAAATTAGTTTTTAAGGTAGAAGAAAATAAAATAGATAGAATTTTAGAAGAACATATATTGGGACAAAATTAAGACAATCCCATGCAATAAGAGGAAGAGGTGGATTTAATATAAGTAGAGGTGTGTTTAATACTATTAGATTATAATCATTACTTGGTCCAAAAAGATAATAATATAATAGACAAAGGTTTCAAAACTAAAAAAAAGGAAGAGGATTTCAGAGATGATGAAGCTATGACTGTGGTAGAGGATGATTTCCAAATCAGCACAGATCTTATATTTGTTACATATGTGATGAATAATTTCATAGTGTGTTTGAGTGTCCACACTATCAAGATCAATAAATGAGAAAAGAGGATTGCTTAAGAGTGAATTTAGTTAAAGTTAAAATAGAAGAACAAAATACTGATGTTTTAGTAGTAGATATTAGAGAAAATCTCATGATGGGAAGAACATGTCCATAATAAATAAGGTGGTAATGCATGGATGTGAAAAAATATATTTTTTATAAGGTGTTTTAAAGAGGTAAGATATGAAAATTATTTATAGATGGTGGTAGTTTTGAAAATATGGTTTGCAAAGATAGGATTGATAAACTATGTTTACAATGTGAAAAATATCTTATTCCTTATCAAATTTAATAGTTTAAAAAAGGGAATGAATTTATAGTTGATAAAAAGTGATTAATCAAGTTTTTTATAGGTAAAACTTGTAAGGATTAAGTATGATATGATGTTATACAAATGGATAAATTTCATGTGTTATTGGAAAGGACATAGATGTTTGATATAAAAGTAGTTCACAATGGAGTACGAAATACATATATTTTATGGAAAGGTGGTATGAAGGTATTTATGTTAGCTCTGAAAGAAGAAGGAAAAGCTAAAAGCATACTAACTATAAAATAATTTATCAAAGATATGAAGATGATAGGTTAATTTTATGCATTAGCAGTGAATAAATAAGACAATGAAGTGGTGCATGTACTGTTAGAAATAATAATAATGTTGAAAGAATATGCAAATGTTATAGTTGGTGAGTTTCTAGATGGTTTAACATCAATGAGATATATTTAGCATCATATTGATTTTATTCTAGAAATAGCTCTACCCAATCAAGAAGCTTATATGATGAGTCCAACAAGTCATGTAAAATTAAATAAATAGGTTATTGAATTGGTGATGAAAGGTGTAGTAATGGAGAGTATAAGTTCATGTACAACACCAACATTATTAACTCTAAATAAATATTGAGGGTGGAGGATGTTTGTGGATAGTAGATCAATAAATAAAAGTATAATCAAGTACATGTTTCATATACCTCATTTAGATGATATGATAGATGTTCTTGTAGGAGAAAAATATTTTACCAAGATTTATCTAAGAAGTGGTTACTATCGTATTTGAATTCATGAAAGAAATGAATAGAAAATAATATTCAAGACTAGAGATGGATTATATGAGTGGACGGTAATGCCATTTGGATTATATAAAGTACCTAGCACATTTATGAGGGTGATAAAAACAATGGTATGATAATACAATAGTAGTTTGTGGTGGTTTATAGTAATGATATTTTAATATTTAGTGAGACTAAAGAAGACCACTTGCAGTATTTCAGAATGGTATTATAATTGTTAATAAAAGAGCATCTCTATGGAAATTTGAAGAAGTGCAGGTTTATGCATAAATTTTTGGTATTTTTTAGATTTATAGTTTTAATAAATGGTCCAAGAATGGACGAGGAAAAAGTAAATGCAATTATTGAGTAGAATATCCCAAATAAAATCATAGAGGTAAGAAGTTTATATGGTTTATAAACTGTTTTCAAAAAATTCATTAAGAATTTTACTAGTCTTTTTGAAGTAATAACAAATTGTATGAGAGGAAAATAACTTTCATGGACAAGGACAACAATAGAAAGCTTTGATTTGTTAAAGAATAAAATTACAAAAAAAAATTATTTTATAATTAATTGATTTTATCAAAGTATTTGAGATTGATTTTGATGTTTCATTTATGGGAATTGGTGTTGAGTTAAGTTAAGAGGGGAAGTCAATAGCATATTTTAGTGAAAAATTGAATGACGTAAGACCAAAATATTCTACATATGATGTTGAATTTAATAACATTGTACAAGTATTAAGATATTGAAGGCATTACTTGGTTTTTAAGGAGTTTATCTTATTTAGTGATTATGAGGCTTTGAAGTATGTGAACACTCAAAAGAGGTTAAATAGTAGGCATGCAAAGTGGGTGTTTTTCTCACAGATTTCTATTTTTTTGTTGAAACAAAAAATATAAAAATAAAATTAGGTAGTTGATACTTTTAGTTTATGAGTGGGGTTTTTAACTATTATGGGGAGTGAAATAGTTTGATTTAAATTTATTAAAAGATTATATGATACTAATCCATACATCGGCAAGATAATTAAACAATACAAGAATACATTGATAGGTGATATAAGTAATGTTTATGAAGAGTATATTATGTAGGATGGTTATCTCTTTAAAGGAAAATAATTATGTATTTCAAATGGGTATCTAAAAGAATATTATAAGAGAATTACATAGTGGTGGTTTTCCTGGACATTTTCGTAGGACAAATACAATAGCGTTAGTGGAAGAGAATTATTTTTGGCCAAATATGAAGAGATATGTGACAATATATGTTTCAAGGTGTAAGATATGTTAGGTGAAAAAATGACATACCTAAAATATAAATCTATACATGCCATTGTCAGTTCCAAGAGGACTATGGATAGATTTGAATATGGATTTTGTGTTGAGATTACCAAATACATAGAAAGGTAATGATTCAATTTTTATTTTTATAAATAAGTTTTTAAATATGGTTTATTTTATTTTAAATAAGATAACTAATGGTATAAATAAATTTGGAAAACTATTTTTAAATCATATTGTGAGATTGCATGGTGTTCCAAAAACCATTACATTAGATAGAGACAAAATTTATAAGTCTTTTCTAGAGGACTTGGTGGAGAAATATGGTGACTAAGCTATAATTCAATATTGCATATCATTTCCAAATATATGGGCATACATAAGTTATAAACAAGAGATTGAGAAATTTATTGAGATGCATAGTTGGAGAGAAGCCCAAGAAATGAGACTTAGCTTTATCACATGTTGAGATTACATATAATAATTTATTAAATAGATTAATAAAATATATATAATAGTTACAATAATAAGTTAGAATAAAATTGTAAGAAAGTAATGAGAAGTATAAAGTAACACCAAATATCAAAAATATTTAAAAGAGATTTTGTGATAGTTTACTTGAGGAAAGAGATATTTCTGAAAGGCACATATAATATATTGAAGTACAAAAAAATTAGACCATGCATAATTGTGGATAAAATCAATTACAGTACTTATGAGGTGAGTTTACCATAGAATTTTGATATCTCTCTAGTACTTAATGTTTTATATTTTATCTTTTTCATAAAGAAGATGGTGAAGGTGAAGAATATGAAGAAGTAAATTGGTAGTAATATGTGCTAAAGAAGAAGAAATAAAATATAGTGCAAGGTCTAGATAAGAAGATAGTAAACACAAGGCAAAGAAGTTATGATAGGTATTCAATATAGTGGGAAAGAATACAATAGGAAGAACACATTTGGATTACATAATGGGAGTTGAAAAAGATTAATAAAAATAAATGGTATCAATATAATGAAATCAACTCATAGGAGCTAAGTTATTTTCAACTAAACGAGAATGATGCAAAAAAAAAAGGATAAACTTTCAAAGGCCATAAATTTTGAAACAAAGCTCTATTTCAATTCATATTCATGCTAAATAATTGGCTCAAAAATTTAAATGTAGTCATAACCCACCTTTCTAGTTATGGGACATTTTAAATATTTTTGGAGGCCATGCATGACCATCTAAGGGTTTGAAATTGCCATTTATAATTATCTTCAAAAAAAATTAAATTTAGAAATTATCTATTTTTTTAACTAGACTTGAACTTCAATTAAAATTCATCTGATAATTTAATTTTAGAGTTTATTTTATTTTTAGATATTTTTAGAGTTTAGTTTATTTTTAAAAATTTTTAGAGCTATGCATATGTGCATGTGAAACTTAATAAAAATAGTAGGTCAAGTTTTATTTATCTTTAGAGTTTCAAATTTTGCATGTCAAATCTAATTCTAAGTTGAAGCTTATTTATGCATGCTTTATAGTTATCAGAATCTTTTAATAGGAATCAATACTAGTTATTGTTTAGAATCTTAACCTATTCGATTTTAATTTGTATTGATATTATCTTGGTTCATTATCTCTCAAAAAAATAAATAAACATAATTAGAAAAACACCATTAGGATTCCTCCTCCTAAAAATAGAGTAAAAAATTTTCATTAGGACTTTTCTTCCAAAAGATAAAATTTAGTGGAATTCATCTTCTTAAAAAAAAGGGTTTAAATCCAAGAATTCCATACCTACCTTGGACATCCCCTTGTAACAATAGTGGGGGGTCATTTGCCTCTACACCCATCTTTCGAGAAGTGGGATATAAATCGTGTCGCAAAGGAATCCAACATTTAACTTCATTGTCACATATCTAACATATAGTGATTTTCAAACTATGGATGATTTTTTGAAAATTTTCATTCTCTGTATTTATAATTATCTATTTTGGGTGTCAAATTTTCAGATTTGAATATAATTCATACTATTATGAAAAAATGCTTACCCTTTTCAACATTTCATTATAAATGTGTATTTGCAACATGTTATTCCTACATTAACTACTTAGTTAAAGTTTGATTTATTTTATACTTTATTGTGTCAAGAAGAATAAAAATTAATTCAATTTGGTATTTAAAAAACTAATGAACATGTGTTTATATATAAACACCAACATATGAATGACAAGGATAATTGTAGGTCTCACCATGAAAATGACAAAAAAGACAGCAAGTCTAACTCAAAATTAGAAAAATAAAAATGTAAGTATTGTAATAAAACCAATCATGATGGAGATCATAAATTTCATGAACAACAAGACATTAAAAATTATAAGATAAAATCAAGCATTATTTCTACTACTTGTTTGACCTTTTGATTTAGCATTAATATGTATCTAAATTTTCTTTTTCTTACTTATTGTATTATAAGGTTTTCAAAGACATGTTCTTTAGAGATTTTGTAAATTCATAACACTTTTTGCATAATCATTTTTTAAATTTTCATATAATTTTTTTTTAATGATTTGACTAGATTCCCTTTTCCCTTACAAGATTAAGTACTTTGAAAGTTGTCTCTTTATTTTTCTTAGATCTTTTTCTATTAAATTGAATGTAGATCCTATTTTATGGCATACTTGTTCTCCTAACTTGAATATTTGGTGATGGCCTTTATGTTTTGCATGTTCTTATGGATCATTTTTTGCTATCTCCTTTTGATTGGTCTTTGTTTCAATGTAGATTGACCATCTTTCTTACCTACAAGGATTATTACAAATTGTTGATAATTGTAGATCCATATTTGTAACATTTTTAGAGACCTACTTTTTTCTTTCTTTCAATTTTTAATCATTTTAATTGCTTTTTAAATACATTGTTATTAATAAAGAGAATTATGTAATGTCATCTCTCTTCTTTGTCTATAAAGAATGTATCCACTTTTGAAACCCCAAATTAAATTTATGAGAAATATTAACTATTAAAATTAATTGGATTCACTTTTATCTTTTTTAATTTTATAGGTGTGTGTAAGTTTTGTTTTTATGTAAATTTGTAATTCACATAAATCTAGATTTTATGAGGTGATTCTCCCCTATTTTGGTATTTTGTATATATATTAGAGTTACTTATACAAGTAACTCCTCCTCACACACTTCTCTTCACATTTTTGGAAATAAGATATGTGGTACACACTAAGGAGATCTTATAAAGTCATGATGAGATTAATTATAACTCTCTTGTCCTTCCTCTTGTTATATTTAAAGAGTCCTCTCAACAATCATTTTTCACTTGAAACGCTCTCCTCTTCACTATTCTTCTTGATTCTAAGTTTGTATTGTAATAATAATTTTTTGCAAGCCTTTTTAATAAATATTTTTCTGTTTACTAGTTTTCCACTTGAAAACTTATATCTTATATTTTGTAGTTTGATTTACTCTTGAGGTAATATTAATTTTTATGAGATTTTATTTTTGTATTTTCATTGTTTTTCTTAACGGTAAAAGTGGGTTTTGGAGGGGATTGATAGAATATTTAGTGTGCACATTGTAATGTGCTCTTGTTCCACATTAATTTAATTAATAAGTGGAAGTAAATAATTTGTAAGTGATTGATATTCGTAACAATCACATTAGGCTAGGAGTTTATTGAAGGATATTAGGAGAATTTACGAGATATGGATGAGGAAGATCTCCTAGATTTTAGGAGACATTTTTCCCTATTAATGTAACCTAATATTCATTCAATAATTCAAAATTTTTTTATCGACAAATTTGCCAACACTAGTATCAGAGCAGGTTCCTCTTGGATCTCTCTAAAATAAGGAGGCAGACAATGGGAATACAGTGTGGACCACGTGCAAACCTTGTTGTTCGTCAGTCCTCCATTTATTTTATTTTCTGTGTGATTTATAATGGGCAGCAGTATGGACTACGTGCAATCCCATTTTAAATTCTCTATTTGTTGTTTTTTAGGTGTTGTGTGAGCACTTACACTGTTTATTTGAAGCAAATTTGAGAAAATTAGACCTCTTAAATGGTTCTATTTTTTTTTAAGGATTCATCTATGTGAATTAGAATTCATTAGAGTATTTAACATCTGTGTGAATCAAGATCAAGTTTTCAAGGATCACCAATGTTTCAGATGCTCCAACTCGGGATCGACTTTCTCAAATGTGTTTTGACACACTAGTTTCACTAAAACCCGATCTCTGTCCAATTCGACAACCTCCTCCCCTGCATTCGACTTCCACATATAGTTGCATAAAAACTCATTGCAATCTCATCCCTGCATGCCTCTACACGGGTCAAAGCTCCTGGTCTCTGTGTAGTTTTTTTAGAATCTTAGCATTCGGCCAGCGTTGGTATATTCCACCACTCCCCTTGGCATTGAAGATCTGCAATATCATTCGACTTTGATAACCTGGTAGACCTAGATTATTTCATCATTTCATTGAATGACAACATCTGTTCATTACTCAGCATAGTGGATCGGCCTATTTGGCTTGCCATCGACTCATATCCTTGCCCTTGTTTGTTGCACAGACCTGTTCAGCTCAACAACTCTGTCATCACCTCATGGCCCATTTTCAGCTCACCACTCACAATCCACACGACTCCATCTCAAGCCCCTTCATCTGCCAGATCTAAGAGAGCTTCATCCATGGCGTCCATACCCAACAGCAACCTCCATATCAAGCTCATCCTCCCAGCTCATTGCTCGGCTCGAACCCTGCAACTTGGCAGAAGGATAACCTCCCTGCAACGAGATTTATTCCATCAGCCTACTCTTCTTGAGCTCGCCTTGATCTCTAACTCCTTGCATGCATATATTTCTCGTCAATTAGCCCATTTTCTTGGTAAAGATCTATTTGCCTTTTAATTTACATTATCAGGTTTTTTAATTTTTTTTAAAATGACTTGATAGCCTATGTGGCTAACAAAATATAAGGTCTTTTTTGGTAGGAGTTTATTTCAGAAAAATAAATTGTAAAGGTCCACTTTTATATGTATTTGGATGTAATATCGGTGGAAACCGACATCCAATAATCATTTAGATTAAAGGGGGACATTCATAAATGAGGTCAATGCACTTGATTGCAACATTTTCTCTCATGCACACACTAAAAGGGGAGAATGATAGAATATTTAGTGTGCACATTGTAATGTGCTCTTGTTCCACATTAATTTAATTAATAAGTGGAACTAAATAATTTGTAAGTGATTGATAGTTGTAACAATCACATTAGGCTAGGAGTTTATTGAAGAATATTAGGAGAATTTACAGGATATGGATGAGGAAGATCTCCTAGTTTTTAGGAGACATTTTCCCCTATTAATGTAACCTAGTAGTTATTCAATAATTTAAAAAAAAAATGATCGACAAATTGATTTGCCAACAGGGACCCTACCCAATACAATAACATAAAAACATGGTCTCCTAAACCATAAGGAACATAAATGCCCACAAAAAACAATCAACAAAAAACCAACTCTACAACACTATTAGAAGATAAACCAACACTACAATAATAGCATAAAAAATGCAAAATTATAGTAGTTGTGCAAAATAATAATGAGACTAGGACCCTTCAAAACTATTTTTCTTTGATGATCTAAGGGTCATGTTAGTAGAATAAAATTATTTCTTTTTATGAATTTTTTTATCACCTATAATCCTCCATTCCACTCCATTGTTAGGAAGGATAGGAATGAACATTTCTAGTGAAGTTTCTAAATTATCCAATGGTAACCGTGCCAATGAATCACTATTTGAATCCTCACCTCTAATTTGGTGATCTCTATTTTCCTTTACCAAGGGGGGAGGAACTTCTGGTGCTTGTTAAACTTCATTTTTGGGCCAAAACCATATCTTCATCTAGTTTACATGAATCACACTCTGAATCATCACTCTCACTATATTTTATAACCGTGAAATGCTCAGGGAGAGCATCCTTCCACCAGGAGATCCTAGTAGTATGCTTAGAAAAATTATACAAAGAAGCAAGATGACCTGTTTGAAAGTAATTTCTACAATGAAAAAGATAATGTCTCAAAATTGAGAGACTACTTACAAATTTGATCTTGACCCTTCAAATCAATGCACTCAGGAAGATATATGGAAACATCTAAATTAACTAAAATCCAAGTAAAAATAGTGTGGTGAGTGGACTTGGGATCCATATATAATAATTTACCCAATGACTCACCAATAGATTTAAAACAAAAATGAGTCCAAAATTGTAAGGATAAAAATCCCAGCAAGGGATTGTTGATTTCCTAAGAGGGATGGAAAACCTCTTGATGCATTATCCCCTTCTGCCACAAAATTTGTGTTATTTGCTACTGCATTAGTATTCTCCCTTGTCTTCGTCAAAAATTATGTTTCTTTGACCCCTAGCATGGCCTCATTGTCATTGGCCAAAATCTCCTTTGCATCAATGCCATTCACCTCCCAAATGATAGAGACCAGATTTCTTACCACCCTGGATATGTTCTTCGAAGTCGTTATGCTATCCTTAAGGTTTCACTTTGTCGAGCTCTATATAGGGATTGACATTTTTGTTTTATTTTGGCAAAGTAATTTCCATTGTTATTTAATTATAATTTATACATAAATCTTTTATAAAATAGGATGTTTGGAGAAATCTCATGGCAAATGTCCACAACTAATTCATGTTATATCACCACCCTATCTACAAGGAATGAAAGAATATCTAGGAAAGAAGAAAATAAAAGGAGATGGGTCCCTTTAAGTGGAGATGTAATTCACATATGTGAGGGTATGGTTAAGGCAAAAAGCCAAATGATCTATCATCGATTTCATAAATATCTATTTTTTTGGATTATAATCATACATTTAAAGTGTTTTGATATTTTCATCAAATATTTTTGATTTCATTATAAGATGCTAAAAAAATGTGACTTTAAGTTATGCATATCCACCCACTTTTGTATTGATAAATATATGTTTCATGCTTGAAATTTAATATAAATTGCTCTATAATTCATAAAACAATAGCTGCAGAACCTCCATCCTTTGATTATGAAACCCTGGTCACCTTTATTTAATCCTTTTATTGAACCTATGAATGAAATACCTATTTGGATTTGCCTTCCTTACCTTCCTTTCCAGTTCTGGTCTAAACTTAGCTTCAAATCCATAAGTAACTCCTTGGGTAAATTCATGCAAAACCACCTAGACACTTCTATTTTCTCGCACATGACCTTTGCCAAAATACTGATAAATTTTGATACCTTAAAGGATCTACCCAAGAAAAATGTTCTACAAGTGGGTGACCGTTCTTGGTCCCAACACCTTGAGTATGAAGGTTTGTTGTTCCATTGCTAAAGCTATTTTAATATAGGACACTTGACCAAAGATTATAGGATTCATATAAAAATGACGGAATCTTGCTAGTGGTAAAAAATTTTCCCCGCCCACCTCACTATGAATGCCCTTGAATTTGAGAATGATGATTCATATTCATCTTTAGATGATCCTGATCTCCCTAATGTTGACTATGTTGATTCCCAAGATACAAAGGGGGAGCATAAGGCAAACCCTTTAATTTTGGAAATGAAAGGGACAATGCCAGTTGTGGTAACCCCTATTGTTAAGGATGTTAATACTCTTTCTAGAACATCAAGGACAAAAACCATTAGTTGTAGGTCAAGCGGTAGACAAATCTCAGCTCTTAGAATCTATTGAAATTCTAATACCTTTAGCCTCATATTTTGTGGAAGATAAGGGGGAGTAGACTAAAGTGTAGAAGAAGAAAAGTGGTAGAAGACAGGAGTCCAGCATGACCCTCTATTTGGCGGGGGAGGGGGGGACAAAAAAGACAAGGCATGATTTAATTTGTGATTGATGGCAATAGGATGTATATGGAACTTTCTTGAGAATGTTGTTCTACACATACCCTGTTTGGACCCACATGGCTCTCTTGGGAGGGATTTTGTTTCATTTGACTCCTGGTTAAGATTGGTGAAAACTTCACGGAAGTTTCCTAAGTAAATTATTCTATTTATATTTGTTCTTTAGCAAAAGTCCCTGTTGTGTGGGATTCTTGCCGCCTGTTCAACTGCCACTAGCAGAGGCGTCCTATCAAAGCATAAATGTTTTATTTTTAAGTTTTCTCCTATGTATAAGGCTACGGGGGCTTTCAAACCCGTATTTAACCAATCTAATAAAAAAAATAAAACAGCTGCTTAGAGCGCTCTTATATAATCTTAAGCATAAATAACACAAGCACTATTTTATATATATCAACAATAATCATATGGTAAATAATGTTATTAATTTCTGTAAAAGATAATTTTGCTATTTGCATTGGATCTGTTCAAATAGACATGGCCAGATCGAGCTCCATATCATTTGATGGCGGAAACACATTCTGATTTATTTCAAAATTTTCCATCTGCATGTTATCAATGATATGAAATAGATTACTGTCAATCATATCACGTTGCATTCCATTCTTTTGCCAAACTGCTGCTTTTCCACTTTGCTGACTTAGTCTTTGAATCGATTGTAGTTCAGACGAGGCCCTCCACATTAATGGCTACTCCATCTCAGTTTGTTGACATTGTGTATTTGATAATAATAAACTAACAACACGGTTAAGCTCTTTACCCTGTCAAAGGAAGAATATCACGGAGGAACCATCAGTAAAGGCGTATTCTTTTCACATATCACTCAAAGAGCCTAACTACTTTGATAACACGTAATAACTTCCTCCACCTTTCCTTCATTGTTATCTAAGTGTGGATGGGATGAAATCGCTTTGAACAGGAATATATACAGCAGATACTGAGCCTCACCTTCAAAATTAATGGCTGGGATGAACAGTTTGAAGTGGAAACCTTATTTGCAGAAAATTCTTCTACGGCTATATGATCTGAAAACATGAAATATTTCTCTCTTGTGAAACGCATCCTCTATAAGTTAATTTATCCCATTTTGTGCATATTGAATATAATAATTGTTCAGAACTGAACTAAATGTGAAGTATGAAGTTTTCACCTCGTATGTAATCTTTATAGCTTCTGCTCATACTTGACAGTTGTGAAGAAATTTCTTTTAGACCGGTGGAAGTTGTTCCACCCGCCATGAGAAGCAATTCGGCTGCTTCAGTCAATAGCCTGTAATTTATAATCTAAACAATAAGTGTTTAAAGTTTTAACGGTTATTGTTTCAAAGAAATTCTAATTTACTATTGGGATTCAGAGTGTGCTGGTTCTTTATATAGAAAGATGCAGAACATCAGTGAAAATTGAAACATTGCTGACCCTATAAAAACCCTAATCCAATCATGATTTCCTTTTCAATGAATATTGAGGATCAACACTTTCTGGCGAACTCTGAATATTCTGCTGTGGAAGGCGTTTGGATTCAGATTGTGCTGCAAATCAACACCCCGATAATATGTTAATAAACCTAGCCTGACTGATTAAAAGAGAGTGTCCAAGAAACAAACTAGTCTCCATTTTAAAGTATAGCCTAATATTATTTAATTACCATAGCTTTCCATATCCTTGGTTGACCTGTACATGTGGATCAAATTGAATAAAACCCAAGTAGATTAAGGGATTCTATAACTCATAAAATGGCACCTCCAGCCTCTACAATTTGCAATAAATACAAAAACACACGATAAACAGAAAATGTAATGAAGATGGCTTTTAACATGGGAGATTATAAGTCCCTTGACATTCATTAGCTCAAGGACCAGCTTTGGAGTCGCCCCTGCAAAATATCGAATTATAAATAAGAAAGTTCTCAAAAGAAAAATCTACAATAAATATCAGAAGACTTACTATCTCGGCCCCCAAGCTGTTGCACTGCATTCACAAAACAGTGATGAAGGTTAAGGAGTCCAGCGAACGCGAGGAAACTTAGAGCGTTTGTATTGTCTTCTTTCGCAGCTGCCCGTTTTTAATTTTCCTCTCTTTATTGATTGTCTGTCGATTATCTTCAGCTGGAAACTGAAAATTTTCAGTCTTTACAAAGAACCGAAATGTTGAGTTCCGTATGAAAATTTTCGGTCTATACAGAACTCAAAATGAGAATAGCAGAAGCCTGCACGATTCAAAAGATATTTAAACTTCAAGGGCAGACCATGTTTTCAGTTAGAGAAGCCAATTGTATCACTACTTTTTGACCTAACCTTTTGACTCAACGTTTTTACCGTGATATCCATCATATCAGGTGCCTCACATGGGACGCAAAACTCCAATCTCGTTCGTGAAATGGTACACAACATTCCAAAAATAGAATCCATCAACTGTACATAAAATTCCCGTTTAAATCGGATCTCTCCTTTTAAATCGGCTTTGGGGATTGCAATCCAGTTTTAGTTGTTCAGCAATTAGCTTTTTCTCTAGAGGAATTTTAGAGTCCTGGTATACTGTAAAAGGAATGCCAACATAAAGCTTGGGAAAGGATAGGCTTAAAATGTCATACAATCAAAAGAAAAACGACTAATATAAAACTTACACTTATTTCTCAATTATGACTTTTTCCCCTTTATACGTTTGAATTCTGTGTGTCCAATAACACATCCCCCCTACCAAATAATTACAAAATTGTACTTCATCTTTAACTATGACTGGAATTCTTTTATGATGACGTGGGTACAAGGTGATATTTAAAAATAAATATAAAAATTAGTTTGGCTCATCAAGCCTATAGCTAACCCTATGCAGCATAGGCTGTGTCACGACGACTCTTTTGCATTTTGCTTACGCGCGGATGGTCAGCGACGCCGTAATATGCAGCTCCAGATTTTCCCCGGTATATATTTAAACTAGCAATGGCCCTTGGGTCAGATTTAATGTTTTGGTTTTTTCTTTTTTGTTTGTTGTTTTTTTATGTGAATGTTGTTTTTTAAAGAGGAGTACAAATTGGTAGGTGTGTTTTATTTGAAATAGATCACTGTTGTTTTATTTTTTTTAATTTTCACTTTTTAATATGGTGGATATTATTCTTCAAAATACTAATCTCTTTATTAATAATATAAAGTGAGGATGGATATTATATCAGACTAGGTGTGAATGGAATATGCAATGTCTAATTTAACTCTTCTCAAAAATATATAATTAGGTAAGATGGGGATATTTAAATTGAAGCAAGTATGGAAAAATTTACATATATATTATGTAATTAGCTTTTTGTGAATGAGTGAAATCTCAATTTCCTTCGCGATTAATTGGAAATACCTTAATGATGAAATCCAAATGTTACATAGATTTGCATATGAAGTGATTTAAAAAAGGGCTTTGTTGTGGTCCCTTTATTTGAATTATAATGAAAATTAAAAAAAATGTTGGGTGAATGACCTTAAGTAGTTAATAGACCAACATTTTTTGATTTGGGTAGATGTTAGGGTTTCGTCGAGCCCACAATCTAAAATAAAGATGTATATAAATCACCAAAATCTATAAATACTTTACAAATTAAACAGTAGTCTAAGTGGATCATAAGATAAAACAAACATTAAATCAATCATTAAAATTATTTAAAATTTAACAAACTAATAATAATAATAAGTCATCCAACAATCAACAACCAATCAAAAAAGACAAATAATCATCCATAATCCCAACCAACATTGCTAAAATAGAAGAAAAGTATTTGATCATTATTTAATTAGATTTACAAAAAAGTGCTAAATCAACCATTGGCATGGATTAGCTTTTTATCAGAATATGAAAGAAAACCTTCATCATCCATTGAGTACCATCTCACATTTAAAATATTTTTTAAAATCAAAGCTTTTAAATGGACCAATTCAATCTTTGTTAACTCCATCTAAACTATTTTATTTTCCCCAATAATCTTCTTAGAACCGCTTCCTTATTTTGCTTGTTCATTTTGTTTATGTTATTTGGTAAACTAGCTTCACCATTTTTTTTAACATATTCATCTCTCTACTTTGCATTTTATTAGTGCCATGATTTTTTTTGCATTCTCAATTTTTGGTGCATGAGCTTTCAAAACACAATGAATCGGTCAATGTCCAATTTGAAATTTGTCTCCACCAATTACCATTTATGGAAATCATACATACAATATATTTTATCTTTTAAAAAATTTATGTGCATCTTAGATGATAAGGACACCAAACCTTATGAAGAATCATCCACCGACATTCAAGTAAAGAAACAAAGAGGCCTTAGATTTTATTGACATGGCAATGAACTTGAAATTGTATGTGCACATTAATTGTTTATCTCTTGCATTAATTTCTTGGTCAAAACTTAAATCTATTAATTATTTTCTAAATCTATAAAATTTTAAATCTAGTTATGATGTTATGAATCTATAAAACTTAAAATTTAAAATATACATTTAAATTTACAATATATTGATTTTAAATTATGGATGATTTTTTGACAAAAGTTTATTCCTTACATTTGTAATTATCACTAACATTTACTATAATTTATTTTAAATCTTTTTAGTTGCATGTTATCTATGAAATCAAATACATTATTGTCAATCATACCACATTGCATTCCATTCTTTTTCCAAATTATTATTAGGATCTGCATGGCTCGAGTACCAACAACTAAAGCCTAGCTTTGATACCACTTGTTAGGATCCAAAACATAATCCTAAACATGTACAAGAATTAAATGCATAATAAAATGATCTACCAAAAACATAAACACATGATAGAACACATTGCATAAGATATACATAGAAACCTTGTTAAACCATGAGGCAAAGATATCATCCCAACTTCATATTCATCATCAGCTCTCTCTATGATAGCTCCTCCTGGAAACTCCTTTCAAGTGATAACAACTGAGCACTTACAAAGAAAAGCTTACAACCAAGCCTTCCATGCTCTAACCTCTAATATACATGTAACTCATACAATACTAGCATTCATAAAGTCTAAGTATCAACCTCTATTTCCATGCTTATATTCAAGCATCTAATGCTTAATACCAAAACATCCATGTGATATAAGCATAACAACCTTCCAGACTCTAACCTCTAACCTCAAATATCTACATGCTTCCAAAAAACTATCTGTGCCATGCTCTCATCTAAGCCTTATACTGTTTAACCATGTAAGCATGAATGGTGCTTACAACCTAAGCATCTTGGTGAGCTAAGCTTCCATGCCTTTTAAGCTCCAACATCCTACAACATGCAAGCCCAAGGCTTTCATGGATCCTCAAAGGGTATCCATAATTAACTCCATAAATTACAACATACAAAGGAAAACCATGCTCTTATAACATTTATAATGAGAGATAGAGAGAGATTGCATGACAGAGAAACTTCATACTAGCCTCAAAAAATTCACCACATTTGAGTGGGTGAATAGTGATCTTTAGTGGGGTTTGTCTCCATGTGCTAAAAATCATCAAACATGACCCTCCACTAGACAAGATCCAAGACCACCTTCATGTGGATCCAAAACCTGCACTCCACTTCCACAATTAAATCCAAACACTAAATAGTGTTTTATTGTCTTCATCTCCCAAGGATCAATAAAGAAGATGATTCAATTTAGACAAGATCCAAGCCATTCCATATGATTCCAAGAATTGTGACCCACTCACAGATGTAAGGCCAATCACTAATAGTGATCATCTTGTCTTCTTCATCTATATGCACTCAAGTCTATAAGGCATTTCAATCACCTTTTGAGTTTCTCGCACATGTGAATTATGGGTCTACTTAGAAATTTGGCACATACATGGAAATTTGTATTTTTTACAATATGATAAACCACATGTGACTACTAAAGACAAAACCCATGTCCTCTAGTGAAGTGTTATACCCCACACTTGTCACGTAATCCTAATCACACTTGAGATCCTTCATGAGCCTACACCACATCACCTTTCTACCACATCACTTACATGCCACATAATCTAAAGACCACATCACCATGCAACACCTATGTACCACATATCACATCACTTGTATGCCACGTTACCATGAATAGTTATAGTGAACAGTGTCTATGAATAGTGATTATTAATAATGTTTATAAATAATGACTGTGAATATTGGATTCACACCAAATAATCTCTCACTTGAAGTTAATATATATAAGATTTATCATACCTGTGTATTATACCATCTAGTTGCCATCCATGCCCACTACTTCCTACACAAAGAGTCCAACAAAAGTTTTTTGGACTACTAAAACTTATTTATCCTAACCAACTTTGTCAACATCTACTTGATGTGACAGGAAATCCCTATTCACTATCACTATTAATGGTAATATAGTAGGTGATGCACGTGATGATGTAAGAAGGTGATGAGGCTTCTTGATTATGTGAAAACACTAGTCACATTGGTGAGGTGTCAATGGTACTATTCCTAATTGACACTATTCATGATTGGCACTATTCAATATTTTTGATTAGCCTAGGTTGCATGGAGAATATTTCTCATGTAATGATAAAGAAAAGATAGTCAAAAAGAAAATCTACCCCTTTTGAAAGCTCATGCTAAGTGGCAGACATGATTTACTATTTTAGATTGACATCTTACTTTTCCCTTTTGTCATTGCTTGAAGGTGGTGCCAACTTTTCCATGTGACCTTTGTCTTTGTCTATGATGACTCCATGTGAAGCATGTGTCATGGGTTTTCATGAGGAGATAATTTTTCTTTATATTGTATATTCCCCCATGTGAAAGAGTGGCACCATTTTGGGCCCCCTTTGTTTCTTTGTTTTTTTACCTCTCACATTATTTATATATATGATTGTATCCATTCTTAGTTTAGGGCTAGGCAAGTTTGGGAATAAGATTAAGAAGCCTCCTTGGCTTGTGGATGTAAAGTTATGTATGTGTTGACAGATAATCTTGTTGAATCTTTTGTATTTGTGAGAGAATTAATGAGAATATGCTAAATTTATAAATAAATTCATGATGTGTTTTGTGAAGGCTATGGATTAGTAAGGATTGTTAAATATTTTATGTGGTTAGAGGCCAAATCAACTAGTATTAGAGCAAGATCGAATCTTGTTAGGAGGAGAGGATGCTAGAGTGCATTCCTTTTTGTTTTATTTTGAAGGAATGAAGGTGGAGAAGAAGAGGGGAATAATTCCACCAAATATAGAATGGTAGAAGAAGTTGAAGACTTAGGGCAGACTATTGGAGTTGATGTTGGAAAGATTTGAAGATTTTGAAAGTGAAGAACAAGAAGTTATCTAGGAGAAAGTAGGCTCCCTAACATCAAATGTGGTTACATTGAAGAGAGAGATAACCACATAGAAAAATTGAGATTGAATATGTGGAGAGTTGCAAAAGGAGGAAAAGAAGAATATGGTTGTCTTTGAAGACAACAAGGAACTATCATATGAGCATCTCATAGGAGAAGGAGTCCTCATTAAGGAGTATGAAAATGTTATTTTTGTTTAAATAGATGAAGGAGATCCACTATGTCATGATGGGCATGATTTTGTAGATTTGAAGGTGGATTAACATTTCAACCATAAATATTTTCAAGCTTCTTTAGAAGAATAAATTGATGAAGAGGATGTACAAGCTAGTGTACATATGGAGAGTGTAGAGGATGACAAAAAAAACCATGGGATTTGTTGTGGATGGACCATTAGTGGCCCATAGCGACATTGAAGAGCATGTTAAAATTGAATAAGAGGTGTATGTTTCTTGTGAGGAAATTTTGGATGAAGATGATGTGAAATTATGTGCACATGATGACATAGAAGATGATGAATTTTATGTCAATGTAGTATGGCATTTGAGTGAATAAAATTGTATCCATGGGGAGTTGTAAGGAGATAAAGATTTCAGCCATGAAGATTTGTAGATAGAGAGAGAGTAAATCCAAGAAGATTTGAATGTTGCTTGTGAAGAAACATTAGATGTCGATATTGTGAAAGTTAATGCACATAAATAGAGTTTGATTGGTGAGTAGATGATAGATGATGCATCCATGAGAGAGGTGCTTCAAGTGATGGTGATTTATGATTTTTTGGTATATCCAAATGGTGTTTGGACAAAGTGTGAATAAAAATAAGAGGAATTTAGTTGAAGATGGATGGTTAGTGGTGGTCTTAATCTCACATGAGATTATGAGATGCATGATAGGGCATCTTGGTGGAGGTGGTAATTTTATTTTTTAGTGGTGAGTTGGAGCCCACATATAAAACCACTATGATATGTATGATATTTTGGTAGTGGAGGATGGTTTTAGGAAGGCAAGTATGTAAATGCCAGAAGTGGAGAAGATAAAATGATATTCTTCAGGTACACTTGGTGTATTGGAAGGGGATGTCATGGTCATTATTTTTCATGATAAAAAAAGTGATTCTACCACTTACCCTATCCACATGATCATGAGATCACATTATTTACCTAAAATGTCTAATATAGGAGCATCCAAGGGTTTAGGTAATCTTGCATAACCCAAAAATAGAGTGGTGTGTTCATGTGTTTATGTGCTCATGTGTTCATGTGTTTGTGTTTGTGTTTGCCTAAAAATATTGAATAAAAATGAAGACAACTCATAGGAACTATGTTTTTTTACCAGAAGAGAATGATGTGGTGAGAATCACTATTCACTATCACTATTCATAGTGATGTGGGAAGTGATGCATCTTAAGGAAACCTTAGGTAAACATGCATCCATACCAATTGGGTGAGATACTTTTGGAAATGGATAAACATTTAGAAGTTTCCCTATAGCAATTGTTAGAGCATTATAATCCACATATATAAACTATGTCACCTTTAGAATAGTTATGCATACACTTTTGAGGGATTGATGGTTAGATGAAATTTTTTATCAATAGATGCACATATTGGAAATTTTTCTCTTTTATTTTTTGATTAGTCAAAGCTTAAATATGTTAATTATACATTGAATTAATCTTTAAAAAGTAAAATTCAAGATCAACATTCATATTTATAATATAGTGTTTAGGAAACTAGACACCTAGTAATAAAAAATAACTAGTAATAACAATAACA
Organism: Torreya grandis; assembly: GCA_037957365.1. Lineage (NCBI taxonomy): Eukaryota > Viridiplantae > Streptophyta > Pinopsida > Cupressales > Taxaceae > Torreya > Torreya grandis. The sequence continues at coordinate 541,590 of JARHVA010007504.1, read as the reverse complement.
TAGATAATTCATAGTGATAGAATAATAAGTATGCATGAGATAAATTATCAATTTTACATTGTAAAAACCTATCCAAATCTAAGAAAACATCCATGGTATAAGATATCATGACTTTATTCAATCAAGATGAATAAATTATCTATGAATTCATAATCAGCCACTTTGGCACTTCACAAAGATAAATATACCTAATTGACAAAGCACTGTTAGTATTCCTCCTAAAAATAGAGTGGAAATTTTCCATTAGGACTTCACTTTGAAAAAATGTAATCAAATGAAATTCATCTTCTTAGAAATAGGGGTTTGACTCCATGAATTCATTGCCTCACCTAAACCCTTTCTCCCCTTTCCTACGATAATAGTGTGAGGTTATTTCCCTCGTAGAACCCTCTTTCGAGAAGTAGGCCATAAATCATGATGAAAATGGATCTAACATTTAAATTTATTATCACATATCTACATATAGTGATTTTAAAACTATGAATGACTTTTTGATAAAAGTTCATTCCTTGTATTTACAATTACCTAGTTTGGGTGTTAAAATTTTATATTTGTATTTAATTCATACTATTATGAAAAAGTACTAACATTTTCAGCAGTTCATTATAAATGTGCATTATCAACTTGTTATCCCTACATTAGCTACTTAGTTGAAGGTTGATTTATTTTTTACTTTATGTCAAGAAGAACAAAAATTAATTTAATTCAGTAATCTAAAAATGAATGAACATGCTATTGTACATAAACATCAACAAACAAATGACAAAGATATTTCAAAGTCTCACCATGAAAATGATAAAAAATACCACAATTTTGACTCAAAAAAAATAAAAAAATTAGAATATAAGTAATGTAATAAAACTAAACATGATGAAGATCATTGTTTTTATAAACAACAAGACATTAAAAATTATAAGATAAAATAAATCCTTGCCACTACTACTTATTTGACCTTTTGATTTAGTATTATTGTGTTTCTAACTGTTTCTTTGTCTCTTTTGCTTACTTATTATATTATAATTTTTTCAAAAACATATCTTATAGAGCTTTTGTAATTGCATGACATTTTTTGCATAATCATTTTTTAAATTTCCATATAAGTTTATTGTTATGCTTTGACTAGCTCACTTTTGCCCATACAAGATTAAGCACATTGTAAGTTATCTCTTTGTTCTTATTAGATATTATTTTATCAAACTGAATGTAGATCCTATTTTATGGCATACTTATTCTCTAAACCAAAATATTTGGTGATAACCTTTGTGTATTACATGTTATTTTGGATCATTTTTTGTTATCTCCTTTTGATTGGTCTTCGTTTCAAAACTAATTGACCATGTTTCTTACACATAAGGATTTTTAAGAGATTGTTGATAATTACAATTCCACCTTTATAACATTTTTAGTGACACCTATTTTTTTCTCTCAATTTGTAATCATTGTAATTTCTCTTGAAATAAATTATTATTAGGATGGATAACTATGTAATTTCAACTCCCTTACTTGTTTCAAAAAAAAATCTACTTTTATAACCTCAGATAAAATTTAAGGGAAGTGTTAGTGATTAATAATAATTGGGTTCACTTTTATCTTTCCTTAGTTTATTGGTGTGTTTAGGTTTTGTATTTATGTGATTATTTAATTCACATAAATCCAAATTTTATAAGGTGTCTCTCTCCACTTTTTTCCTTTTGTATAAATATTAGAGTTACTTGCATAAATAACTCTTCCTCTCACATATCACACACTTCCCTTCATCTTTTCATAAATAGAATATTTGGCACACACTAAAGAGATACTGTATGGTCATGATGATATTATTTGTAACTCTCTCATCCTTCCTCTATTTATATTTAAATATTCCTCTCCACCACTCTTTTTCACTTGAATTTCTCTCCTCTTCACTATTCTTCTTGATTCTAAACATGTATTGCAAGAATATTTATTTACAAGTCTTAATGATAAATACATAAATCTTTCTCTATTTAATAGTTTTCACTTTAAAACTTGTCTCACATTTTGTAGTTTGATTTATTATTGAATTAATATTACATCTTGTGTTCTTTTATTTTTGTATTTTCATTTTTATTTAATCATGATCTAGGCATAAATCCTTTATAGAAGATGTTGGGAGAAATATCATGAAAATTTTCCACAACTAGATCTTTCTATATCACCATCCTATCTACAAGGAAGTGGAAAAAAATATGATGTAACAAATAAAAATATATATATTCAATATATTCATATAGACATATATTCATATATCTATGTTTCCTTTTGAAATCATTTTTTCCATTTGTGGCTTAATGAATATATTGTATATATATTTGGTATTATTCATTAAAAATATTTATTTATGATTAAAATAGGGTCATTTACCATTATTTATATTTTTGGATTTATCACTAATCTAAAAATTATGGATCTTAATGAAACCTTAGGTAAACCTGCGTCCATAACAACTAGGTGAGATAATCTTAGAAATGGCTAAATTATTCATAAGTTTCCTTTTTACAATTATTAGAGCATGATAATCCACCTATAGAAACTAGGTGTTATCTTTAGAAATAATTATGCATACACTTTTGAGGGATTGATGGTTAAATAAAAAATTTGATCAATTAACAATTGTGCATACTGAAAATTGTTCTCTTATATCTATTGCTTGGTCAAAACCTAATTATGTTAACTATGTGGTGAATGAATCTCAAAAAATTCAAACTCAAGATCAATTTTTAGATTTGTAATATAGTGTTAGGAAACTAGACACCTCATAGCAAAAAATAACTAGCAATTACAATAACATAGATAATTCATATAGATAGAATACTAAACACGCATGAGATAAAACACTAATTTTACATGGTAAAACCCTAGTCATAGCTAAAAAACCATCCACAATTCAAGATATCAGTATTTTATTAACTCAAGATGAATAGATTACATGCATATTCATTATCATTCACTTTAGCTCTCCAAAAAGATAAATAAATGTAATTGGAAAAGTACCGTTAGGATTTATCCTCCTCAAAATAGAGTGAAAAAATGCCATGAAGACTTTCCTTCCAAAAGATAGAATTTGATATAATTTGTCTTCTTATATATAGGGATTTGAATTTAGAAGATACACACCCCCTTGGACACCCCCACTCACCCCCTGCACAACAATAGTGGGGGTCATTGACCCCTACACCCCCTTTTAGGAAGTACGATACAAACTGTACCACAAAGGAATCTAACATTTGACTTTGTTGTCACATATCTGACATATAGTGATTTTGAAACTATGAATAATTTCTTAACAAAAGTTCATTCCTTGTATTTAAAATTATTTGGTTTGGATGTTAAAATTTTAGATTTATAATTAATTCATACTATTATGAAAAATTGCTTACCATTTTCAACATTTCATTACAAATGTGTATTTGTAACTTGTTACCATACATTAGCTACTCGGTTGAAGTTTGATTTATTTTATACTTTGTTGCATCAAGAAGAATAAAAAGTAATTTAATTTGGTAGTCTAGAAACTAGTGAACATGCTTTTGTATATAAACACCAACATAAGAACGATAAAGATAATTCTAAGTCTAACTATATAAATGATAAAAAAGATCACAAGTCTAACTCAAACTACTACTTGTTTTACCTTTTGATTTAGTATTATTATGTATCTAACTTTTCCTTTTGTCTCTTTTTCTTACTTATTGTATTATAAGGTTTTCAAAAATTTGTCTTTTAGAGCTTTTGTAAATGCATAACATTTTTTGTATAATCATTTTTAAAATTTGCATATAAGTTTCTTGTAATGACTTGACTAGATTCATTTTGTTTGTGCAAGATTAACCACTTTAGAAGTTATTTCTTTATTCTTATTAGATATCCTTTTATGAATTTGAATGTCGATCCAATTATACGAACTACTTGTTATCTTACCCTAAATATTTGGTGATAACCTTTGTGTTTTATATGTTCTTGTGGATCATTTTTTTCTATCTACTTTTTATTGGTCTTTGTTTCAAAAACTATTGACCATCTTTCTTACCCACGAGGATTCTTAGATATTATTGATAATTGCAACTCCACCTTTGCAATATTTTTAACAACACATACTTTTTTTTATCTTGACTTGTAATCATTATAATTACTTTTGAAATAATCTTTTATTAATAGGGAGAATTATGTAATGTCAACTCCCTTTTTTATTTTTAAATATTTTTTCCATATTTGTAACCTCAAATCAAGTTTAAGGGGAATATTAGAGACTAATACTAATTGGGTTCCCTTTTATCTTTATTAAGTTTATAGGTGTGTAGGTTTTGTATTTATGTGAATGTTTAATTCACATAAATCCATATTTAATGAGATGTATCTCCCTTCTTTTACCTTTTTGTAAAAATATTGGAGTTACTTGCACAAGTAACTCATCTTCACACATATTACACACTTTCCTTCACCTTTTGGGAAATAGAATATGTAATATACACTAAAGAGATCTTGTAAAGTCATGATGATATTATTAATAACTCCCTCATCTTTCCTCTTATTATATTTAAAGAGCCCTCTCCACCACTCTTTTTCACTTAAAACTCTCTCCTCTTCACTATTCTTCTTGATTCTAAAATTGTATTGTAAAAATAGCATTTTACAAGCCTTATTAATAAATACATTAAAAAAATTCTGTTTAATAATTTTCCACTTCAAAACTTATGTCTCACATTTTATAAGTTGATTTATTCTTAAAATAACATTGAATCTTATATACTTTTATTTTTGCGTTTTTATTATTATTTAATCACAATCTAAGCATAAATCCTTTATAAAAGATGTTTGGAGAAATCGTACAACAAATATCCATAACTAGATCTTGCTATATCACCACCCTGTCTACAAGGAAGTGGAACTAAAAATTATCTAGCAAAGAAAAAATAAGAGGAGGTGGGTACCTTTATGTGAAGATGCAATTCACGTATGGAAGGGTATGGTTCAGGTGAAAAGCCAAATGATCTACCATCGATTTCGTAAATATCTATCATTTTTATTATAATCTTACATTTAAAGTGTTTTGATATATTCGCTTGATATTGGCCATGAGGCACATGACACATATACATTTTCTTGTTGGTTCAGACGCTAACCAAATGTGACACCAAGTTGTCCATGTCCACCCACTTTTTGCATTGACAAATATTATTTTCCTCGTTGAAATTTAATATAAATTGCTCTTTAATTTTATTTTAAAAAACAGCTGCTTAGAACTGTTATGTAAACCTAAGAATAAAGAGCATAAACACTATTTTATATATAACGACAATGATTATATGGTAAACAATGTTATTAAATTCTGTAAAAGATAATTTTGCTATTTGCATTGGATCTGTTCAAATAGACATGGTCAGATCCAACTTGATGTCATTTGCTGGTGAAAAGGCATTATTCTGATTTATTTCAAATCTTTCCAGCTGCATGTTATCAATGATATGAAATAGATTACTGGTAATCATATCACGTTGCCATTATTTAGCCAAACTGTTGCTTTTCCACTTTCCTTTCTTTGAATCAATTGTAGTTCAGACGGGGCCCTCCACATTAATGGCTTTTCCATCTCAGTTTGTTGACATTGTGTATTTCATACTAATAAAATAACAACATAGTTAAGCTCTTTAGCGTGTCAAAGGAAGAATATAATGGAGGAACCATCAGTAAACACGTATTCTTTTCACAAATCACTCAAAGATCCTAACTACTTTGATAACACGTAATAACTTCCTCCTGCTTTCCTTCACTGTTATCTAAGTGTGGACTGGATGCAATTACTTTGAACAGGAATATACACAGAAGTTTTTCAGCCTCACCTTCAAAATTAGTGGCTGGGATGAACAGTTTGAAGTGGAAACCTTATTTGCAGAAAATTCTTCTACGTTTATATGATCTGAAAACATGAATTATTCTCACTTGTGAAAAGCATCTTCTATATGTTAATTTATCCCATTTTATGCATATTGAATATCATAATTATTCAAAACCGAACTACATATGAATTATGAAATTTTCACCTCGTTTGTAATCTCTATAGTTTCTATGCTCATACTTGACAGTTGTGAAAAAAATTCTTTTGGACCGGTGGAAGTTGTTCTGCCCGCCATGTGAAGCAATTCGGTTGCTTCAGTCAATAGCCTGTGATTCATAATCTAAACAACAAGTGTTTATAATCTTAATGGTTGATGTTCCAAAGAAATTCTAATGTACTATTGGGATTCAGAGGCTGCTGATTCTTTATATAGAAAGACACGGAACATCAGTGAAAATTAGAACATTGGTGACCCTATAAAAACACTAATCTAATCATGATTACCTTTTCAATGAATGTTGAGGATCAACACTGTCTGGCGAACTCTGAATATTCTGTTGTGGACCGTGTTTGGGTTCAGATTGTGCTGTAAATTTAATACCGAGAAAATATTTTAGTAAACCTGACCTGACTGATTAAAACAGGTAGTCCATGAAACAAACTAGTCTCCATTTTAGTAGAACTTAATATTATTTAATTATCATATTATAATATATAATTTAGTAATAATACAATAATACATCTTGCATCCATTGTAAAGGAGTCCATGATTTGCAAGGTGTCGATATTTTTTATTTTTTATATTGTCAAGAATGAACAAAGATGTCATGAAAATTGATTTGATTGCAACATAGTTCCGCAATCAATATGTGGCTTGAATCAATACTGCAATACTATTTATATAAGAAACAATATTAAGATCCTACACTCTACTATATATATATATATACTATTTTATATATTTTAGATAAATCTATGTTAAAATATCGATAGATATTATTCTAGATCAGTGATATAAATAGAATGGGACACCTTGAGAATGATAACTCTCAACACATATAAATGTGCACGCACGTGTGCACACACACGCGTGCGCGCGCACGTGCATGTACTGATTAATGTCACATTTTTAGTGTCATCAATATTATTCTTCAAAATAAAAACCTCTTTGTTAACAACATAAAATGAGGACTATGCTATGTTAGGATTGGATATTCTATTGGTCTAATTATGGATGGAATTTGCAATATTTAATTTGTCTTTTCTTAGAAATATTTAATTAGCTCAGATGAGGATGTTTAAATTGAAGTAATCATGAGATTTTCTTCATATATGTTATATAATTAGCTCTATGTGAATGAGTGAAATTTTAATTTCTAGCTACAAGTCTTATTTATTGCTTTCACTTGTTGAAGACTATGCAAGAGACCAGATTAAAACATGTTTTAGTTTCAGTAGATGGGTATATATTTATGAGTTGTATTTCTTATTTTACTTGCTAATAGTGAAGTGCATCCTAGGATAAAATAAATGTTAGTTATAGTAGATGGGTACCCATCTACAAGTTATACATCTCTTTTACCTACTGATAGTGAATGGTTTTTGAGGTAAGATATATGTTAGATATAGCACATGGCTATCTTAATAGGAGATGTATTTCATGTTTTACTTGATAATATCATCTTGGGTAAAACAGATGTTAGTTCTAGTAGATGGGTATCCCACTATGATTTGTATTTTTTATTTTATTTGTTAATAGATATTGGAGTCCTAAGTAATCAGATCTGGGTGTTCTAATTATGTGATAAGATTGAAGATCTTCCTTGTTTTTCTTTTCATAACCCACTAGGAAGGACTGCACTATATTTTTAGAAGATTATGGATGTGGTTAATATCATTTTATCATATTTCAACCATATGATTGGTTATGGGCATATTAAAATGATTGGTATACTAGAATGAATAGTTTTTTTACATAGTTATTTCAAGATCATCTTTTCATTATCATGTTTTATATGTATATATACACATGCCTAGAAATTATTTCTTTGACCATGAATGAAACTGTGTGGTAGAATAGTTTTTAGGACATGATATTTCTAACCCCTCAGGTAACTTTTGATTTGATATTTTTTAAGAGTACTGGATATAATTAATATCATTTATCTTTGTTTCACCATGTGGATTGTCTATTAACATGTTCAAATATTTGACATATTAGGTTTAGTTATTTAATTAGGGTAATTAATTATTATCTTATTATCATCATGATATGTGTGTGTGCATGTGTGTGTGGATACTAATTCTCTAATTGTGCATGTATCTATGTGATAGTATATTTTGTAAATGTTATTCTAACCCATCATGTATCAATCCACCTATGATGTACACAAGGGTGGGTATAACTATGTAATTTCTCACAACCTATGTTCCAAATATAAGCACAATTGGGCATTGAGATATGCAGTGTGGTGCATTATATGTAATTATTTGGCTATATCATCAGATGGGTAACTTTGAATTATTGTTATATTAATTTATCATTATATGAATAGTTTGATAGGTGAAATGAGTGTGCATGTAATAGATATTTGATGTTAGAAAATGGGATAAGGGGGATTGACCAATAGACCCAATGACCCATTCCTATCCTAGACATGACCTTAGACCACATGCTTAATGTAATTGTTGGCACCTTTACCTATTTTATATGTGTATGGATTATTTATTGCCTCATAATATTTTTTTGTGAATTTATAATCATAGATTAGTGGGCCACCTACTATATTAATTTAACATTTTAACACACACTTAGCCTTGTTGAGAGTTGGCCCCATTCCAACGATATTGGAACACATATAGCCCTAGAAAAGAATTTTTAAGATTAAATATAAACTCTCAAAATATATGTTAGTTGTCTAAAGTGACCAAATTTAGCTTCTATGCCATGGGGACTATCTAGCAAGCCCTCTACCCAAGTTTAAATCCTTATATGCATCTTTTAAAAAGTTGGGGTTGCATGGCATAAAATATACAATTGTTCTTCCTTAAAAGGTGGCACAATGTAGAAGTAGACTCACCCTTAAAAACTGCATTCTTCTATTTACAATTCTTCTTTATTCAAGGATTCTAATTATAACATAATAGAATGAAGAATAAAAGGATGGAAGAATTTCTAGATTATAACTAAAGTAAGTGAAATTCCTTTCCCGATGTATTTAGGTAAGTCTTGTACTATCATCTTATGGAAAATGTGCAGAATCCTTGTATTATTATGTTGAAAATGTGTATAATTTCAGTACTCTTGTTAACCTTAAAGCTTGAGCTCCAAAATGTAAATCTAACAACTATGATTGATTTAATGCAAAGGGGAAAGTAATACAATTTACTTATACTAACCATTGGACTTGTGTTTGTGCTTGGAATTTTGTTGGGTGATTGTGTTGACTAAATTTATTACCAATATGAATGGAAATTGTAATCTTTAAAACATATATTTTGGATCATTTAGAATTCCTAATTCTATTGTTGTGCCAAGAATATTCCCTTGGGATTTGGGATCAATGAGGGCCATAGATGTCTAATGAAATGACATGGTTAGGAGGTGAACACTTCATTTTATACGTATGTTACAATTGAAAAAAATGAATTGCATCCATGAGAAATATCATTTGTTAGATAAAGAATGAATTATATACTTAAAATAAAAAATGATTTTGCTTATTTATAAAAATTGAAATATTAATCTATGTTATAATGGCAAAATTATGTACTTGAAGTATACATTTTTTTGTTAATATTTCTAAAAGATATGTTAAAATACGGATTTCATCCTTGGTATACTTATTTGAAAAGAAATATTTTATGGCACTATTATATTTCAAATAGAAAAGTGAAAATAATAGTCATATATATATATATATATATAGACACACACACACACACACACACACACACACACACACACACACATGTATATATACACATACATACATGTATATATATGTATATACATATATACATGTGTGTGTGTGTGTGTGTGTGTGTGTGTGTGTGTGAGAGAGAGAGAGAGAGAGAGAGAGAGAGAGAGAGAGAGAGAGAGAGGGAGGGAGAGAGAGAGAGAGAGAGAGAGAGAGAGAGAGAGAGAGAGAGAGAGAGAGAGAGAGAGAGAGAGAGAGAGAGAGAGAGAGAGAGAGAGAGAGAGAGAGAGAGAGAGAATATATAATCCTTAGTATACTTGTTTGATTGTATTACACTTTCTTAGTATAATTATTTTACATGTTCAAATAAAGTAGTTTGAATCCCTAATTGTATTGTATCTCCCTATGAACACAAAGAAAAAAAAATATCATTGAGTTATTTAAAAAGAATACATGGTAATTTGTTTTGAAGTGTTTGACCCAACCTTACCACTCATATTTGATTATTTGGAAAGGAACATTTTATGGTATTTTTATAGTTAAGATATAAAAGTGAAATTTTTTTTGATGATATGTGTGTGTTTTATGTCCTTATAGGACAATATACTATAAGAGTCTCACAATAACATGTATATTTTGGTTCTATTCTTGGCCTCAATTTGATTGAATATGATTAAACTATTAGTTCAAACCCATTTACCCTGAGATGTTTTCTTGGGACATGAATATACACATGGATTCTACTTAACTTTCTATAAAATTTAAGCATATATGACATATTTTTATTTAGGAATTTTTTTCCAACCTCTAAAATGATAAATAATTGACTTTTTTTTAGAAAAACAAATTTATATGAGATGTTATAACTTATTTCACAAATAAATGAACTCTGTAATGTAATGTTGCATATTCAATTTCAGCATAAGGAGGTTGCTCTAGATATGGATCACCCTATAACCCTAAATGGGAATCATTAAAATGTGTCATATGTTATTAGCATAGTGCCTCCTTATTTACACAACCCTCACATACATGATTTCTATGAACTTAGGTATGTTTTTAATCAACAAATCCTCTCCCACCCTTATTGTTGCCCAAGATTTAGTTTGATTAGGGTCCTCCAAGTGGGCATCCTTACACATGGGACAATAACAATAAATATGTTAAGATTAATATTAATTGAGTTCATTTTTATCTTTATTAAGTTACTAGGTGTTTGTGTTTGAATTTATATGATTTTTTAATTCACATAAATACATATTTTATAAGGTGTTTTTCACATCTTTTACCTTTTATAAGAATCTTGGAGTTACTTGCTCAAGTAACTCCTTGCCACACATGTCAAACACTTCCCTTAACATTTTTGGAAATGGGACATTTAACACACACTAAAAAGGTTTTATAAGGTCATGATGAGATTCTTTCCAACTCAATTATATTTCTTCTTGATCTATTTAAATGTCTCTCTCCACCTCTCTTTCTCAATTGAAGATCTCTCATATTCATTATTTTTATTGATTCTAAGCTTGTATTGTGAGAATATTTTTTCTCAATTTTTATTAATAAAAATGGTAGGTTTTATTATATTGATGGTTTCCCACTTCAAAATTGGTGTCTTGTATTTTGTGACTTTATTTATTCTTGAGGTAATATTGCTTCTTCTATGCTTTCATTTTTGAATTTTTAACATTATTTAATCATGATATTAGCATAAATCCTTCATGGTATTTGATCATTCATCTCTTTTAATATTGAATTATGAGTTGAAGAATTTTAGAGAAAATTTCAATTTTTTTTTAAAGTGTTTCCACCCTTGAAACATTTTTTAGAATTTGTTTCCATTTTTAGCATAACATTTTTTATGCGTATTTGACTTCTAACATGGCTTGTGAATTTGTTCTTGAGGTGGCTTGAGTGGATAGCTTTTTTGTTTTAGGTGTTTCTTCTCCTTCCAGTAAACCTTCTTTCTTACTCTATTTTGGTCAATTCAAACACTTTTTTAATGTTGGCATAACTAATATGGATATTACTTTGTTATAGAGTTCAATAGTTTTGTTTATCATAGGTTGTTAATTAGTTTTATAGCCAGCTATCATGTAGTTACAGTTTTGTAACTATATTAATTTATGTATAAATATGAACCTCTATGCAATGGAAAAACATCAAAGTTTCAACAAATATTTATTCTCAGTTAGCACTTTGGTATCAGAGACTCTTGACCTGGTCTACCAAAGTATAAGAAGTAAAATCATACAAAACAAAGCCTATAGACAAAGCGTGGAGAACACTGAGGATTGACACCATTGTAGGATCGATGCAGCTCAAAGAATAATGGAATGAAGCCAAGCCTAGAGTGACAGTGGCAACACAAACCTGTAATGAAGTGTAAATTTGAAAACTTGTGAAGACAAAGTGTGAAGTAAAAAAGAGCATGAGTAGAACATGTGGAAAGTCTACAAAGAATACTATAGAATGTAAGCTTGGGACATAGCAGAAGGAAAAAATTTAGTCAATTGAAACATGTGATGTGGACGAAAACCATTGTATCAGTATCAAATGAAGCCTAAATGCCTAGAAAGCCACGACAAGGCTAGCTTTAGCCAAGTAGAAAAGGCAAGGTACATTTCAAATTCTTTTTGAATTTTCAAAACAAGAAGATTGAATGAAACCTACAGGATTCTAGTTTGTCAAATACATCAATAATATTCAACTTGACAAACTAGTATGCCAGGGCCTCCTTAGCTATTTCCTATTTGATGTGAAGTGTTAGGCTCAGAAGATTAGTAAAAAGCTCAAAGAGGGCTATGATGCAGATGATGAATGTGAAGAATACCACCCCAAAAAGTGTCCCCATTTGACTGCATGATCATACTATGCACATCTTTCTGTAATATACCATTGTTGATGACAATAGTCTAAAACCTTTAAAAAGGTACGCTTCTTTGTAAATAAATAAAAATATAGAAATTTTGAAACCTTGAAGATATACTAGTTCTTTCTTGTACTTTATTGCAAAAATAAAGTAAGAAAACACACAAAACAAAATGTCTGCACCCAAGTTGCTTTTGTCAGATGCCCAGCTCTTAAAAGGGCCAAATTTTGTTTCTTGGAAGATGAAGATGCAAATGATTCTTCAATTTGAAGAATTGTGTGGCATTGTCACTAGAATAGTGACCCATCTTGTTGACCAAGATGATCAAAATAAGTTCAACAAGTTAGATGCCAAAGTGCTCATGGTGATAACTCTGAGTATTGTTGATGAACTACAACCTCATGTTCGTGATTCATAGACATCAAAGGAGGCATGAGACATTCTATCCAAACTATATGAGGTGAAGAACCAAACTAGAATTCTACATTTGCAATTGCTTCTTTATACATTCAGTATGAAATCAGGTTAAAAGGTTAAAGAGTTCTTACGTCATGTTCCAGAACTATGAGTAGAACTTCTTGTGCTTGGAGAGAAGATCGAGGACAAGATGCTAGTTTTGATCATGATGAGAGATCTCCCATCTTAGTTTCACATATTTGTTATGACACTCAACATAATAAACCAAGTGGTGTCATTCAAAGGACTGGTCAATTTGCTTCAACAAGAGGAAGTAATATAGTATGTGCATGAAGAATTTGAGACAAAACCCTGATCTAAGCAATGGGGCCAAAATTCAAGAAAGGACCTTACAAGTAGCCATAACAACATCAACAATAATATAAGACTTAGAAGCTGAAGTATTGGTGTTACATTTACAAAACCCACATGTATGACATAGATCATTGTTGGTATAATGCCTTGGCTCAAGGCCAATCCAGTCACGAGGGCTCTTCTAGTAAAGAAGATTCAAAGAAATCTAAGAGACGTCCTTGACATTGGAAGTAGAAAGGACATGTAACAGCACGAAATCAAGAGGAGAATGCATCAGATGATGAAGCAGTAGAATAAATAGCGTATGGAGCCCATGATGACCTTATACTAGTCTACCAAACTTTTTTAAAAGCAAGTAAATTTTGGCTAATAGACTCTAGTGCTAGCAAACATATGACTAGATGTAAGGAACTCTTTGATTCACTTTCAACTCACCCAACTGGAGACTGATTTCAAATTACTGACGATAAAGAGTATGTTGTATAAGGAATTCGATGTGTCACCATTCCTCTTGGGATAAGATTTTTTGTTCTCACAAAGGTACTATATGTCCCTGGTTTGACAAAAAATCTCTTATCTATCAATAAATTATTGAATCACAAGATAAAAGTAGATTTTCTAGTCTAAGAAGAGATCAAATCATGTCTCATTTACTGAGAAGGTTAGGTTCTTGCTAAATCCTTCTTGAAGGATCAATTGTTTGCCTTAGATGTAGTTTGAAGCAGTGAAGTTGCACTTGCTACCTCTATAGCAGAATCCACTACAATTTAGCACTATCGATATGGACATCTATCTATTGGTTCCCTCTTTTAGCTTAGTTCCAATGCATTAATATGAGGAATTCATCATCTTTCCCATTCTTTACCGATATGTTGTGGTTGTCCTGTGGGTAAACAAAATTGGGTTCCATTTGAGCTGAGTTTCTCACATGCTAAGGAATGACTTGCTATGGTACATTCTATCTATGTGGACCCATGCCAGTATCCCAGTGATGATTTAGGTACTTTTAGTTGTTTATTGATGACTTTTCTTAGAAGATTTGGGTGATCTTTCTCAAAAATAAGATTGAAGCTCTTGCACATTTCAAGACCTTCTATTAGTATGTTGTTACACAGTCTAGGAAGAAACTTCAACTCCTCCACTCAGATCAAGGGGATAATTCACAACAAAAGAGGTCTTAACATTCTTAAAACAACATAGCATTAATTATCACCTAACTGCTCCCTACATGCCTCAGTAAAATGGAATAGCAGAATGATATAATCATTGAGTCATAGAGATGGCTTGTTTCATGCCATCCATTGTAAAGTTGATAGCATAATTTTGGGTAGAAGTAGTACAAATGGCTATCTATATTCTCAAAAGATAACCAATAAATATCTTGCTAGAAAGACACTAGAAGAGGGATGAAGTGGTCGTAAACCATCTATTTCTCATCTTCGAGTATTTGGTTGTACTTCTTATATGCATGTTCTAGATAAGAAGAGAAAGAAGGTTGAACTAAAGACCCTCTAATGTATTTTCTTGGGGTATAACGCTACCTCCAAATCATACCATCTCATGGATCCTAAGATGTAGAATATTTATGAAAGTCATGATGTGGTCTATGACGAGTCATCATTTGATTCATTGACATAGAAGGAGACAGAACAAACCACCTCTTATAGACTTTTCCCATAGTTAGATGATGAGCATGAAGAAGTTGAGTTGCAAGAAGGAGAAAATTTTTTTGATCTTGGTAATCTATAGGGTACTTATTCATCAAATTAGTAGTTTTAATGACATCCTAAATGGCTAGATTCCATAATCAATGACTCACACCTGAGCTCTCCTCCAAACACATCATCAGGAGTTTAAAAAAGAAGATAGGTGAGAGATGAATTCAATCTTGCACTCATGATTTCAATGGTTGACAGCACCAAACAAGAAATAGTTCAAGATGCCTTAAGTTAACCCCAATGAAATAAAGTTATGTATGTAGAATATGATGCTTTCATCAAGAATGGGATGTGGGAACTTGCTGATTTGCTTCTAGGGAGGAAATACATTGGCTGAAAATGGATTTTCAAAACAAAATATAAGGAAGAAGGATCCATCAACAAACATAAAGCATGACTTGTTGCAAAGGGTTATGCTCAATAAGAGGGCATTGATTATGAGGAGACCTTTGTACCCACTATGAAGATCAAGACTTTCAGAATTATTTGTGCACTACAAACATAGTATGGACGGAAATTTTAGTAGATGGATGTTAAGAGTGCTTTCCTAAATGGTGATCTGAAAGAAGAAGTATACGTAGCCCAAATAGAAGGTTTCATCGATGACAAACATCCACATAAAGTATGTCATATAGTTAAGTCTCTTTATGGACTTAAACAAGTACCTCAGGTATGGTACATAAAAATAGATGATCACCTACTATAGCATGGTTTCATTTATATCCCCTCTGATTCCAATTTGTATATCAAGAAGGTTGGTATAGATATTGTCATTCTTGTCTTATGTGTGGATGATCTTGTGATCACTGGTAGTTTAGAGGATCTTGTTGATGCAGTAAAGAATGATATGAGTAAATATTTTGATATGACTGATTTAGGGCTACTACATTATTATCTTGGATCAAAGATATGGAAAAAATAGAATCACGTCTTTATCTCCTAGATAGAATAGACTATAAATCTCTTTTGACACCAATGGAGAAAGGCTTACAACTCTCTCATTTCTAGGATTCCCCTCAAGTGGATGTAACTCTCTATAGATAACTCATTAGGAATCTCATCTACTTGACCTACACCAAGCTAGATATATGTTTTGTTGTGAGCTATATTTCTCGATGTATGCAAGAGCTAAAGAAATGTCACTGGATTATAGTAAAACATGTTTTAAGATATGTCTAAGGCACATTTGAGTATGGTCTAGATTACAAGAATAATAGTCAGTTCTTCTTGCAGGGGTACATCAACTCGAATTATGCTAGATCTATTGATGATAGAAAATCTACTTCATGATACATTTTTCATTTTGGATCTAGACCCATTTCATGGATCAACAAAACATAGTCAGTAGTTACTCTCTCATCCATAGAATAAAAATATCATGCCACACGAGGAGCTATATGCGAAGCAATATAGATACATCATAGTTTGTCTGATATGGAGATTCCTGAAGATCAACCACCAGTTCTATTCTATGATAATTAGGGTGTTTTGAAACTTGTGAAGAATCCATTTTTTTATGAATGAACCAAACACATTGAGGTTCAATGCCATTACATCAAAGAACAATTTTTGAACCACCATATTCAACTCCAGTACTACCTGATGGATTCACAGATAGCAGATATTCTCACCAAGTCTCTTGGCAAGGTGAAATTTGATTTATTCTAGGGGTACATTTGTAAAAACAACATAATAAAGGGGGGAATGTTGGTGTAACTAATATAGATATTACATTGTTATAGAGTTTGGTAGTTTTTTTTAGCATAAGATATTAATTAGTTTGATAGTCAGCTATCATGCAGTTATAATTTTGTAACTATATTAATTTATGTATAAATATGCACCTCTATGCAATGGAAAAACATTTATGTTTCAAAAAATATTTATTCTCGGTTAGCATTTAGTTCTGTTTATGGAATATATATATATATATATATAGAGAGAGAGAGAGAGAGAGAAAAAGACAATCCTTTGCCTATATTTTCTCGTACACTCCTTATTCAACATTCAAAATAAAATTATTTATAACATTTGCCTTCTCTATTTCTGTGTAACATTAGTATTTTGACTTTTTATTAGCACCTTTCCTTTTTTTTTCAGATTTGAACTCAAATTGTGTACCTTTATTTTTACCTTTACTCATTGTTTTACCTTATATTGTGCACTTCACCCAAGCATGACATTCTAGTTGTTCTCTCTATGCTTCCCCTTTTCACTTCACTTCTCTATGTTACATCTTGTTGGCTCATTCCCAATAGTGCCTCTATAGTGCTCTCTTTTTCTCTACATCCTTCTTGGAAGTTGTAGATATTTAATTCTAAGTTTTTCTTGGTCCTTATTGTGCCCTTTTATGATTTTTAAATCATACATGCACTTCTATTTTTATTTTTTATTTTCTTTCCTAGAATATGTCTTTACATATCCTTATTTGAGGCACTTTAGTGCTAGATCTAGTATTATCTCTAAGCCACTTTTTTGTTGTGTGCACTTTGTCATTTATACGAAAAGGCAATTCATCTTCATGTCTTGACTTTTATTTTATTTTTTTTATTAAAACCATCAAAAACTTATTTATTTGATATCCCTTATACTTTAAAATGAGAAATAATCAAGTTTGTTTTTCCCCATCATATATTGGTTTTTACAAAGTTGTATTCCAATGTTTTATATGGAGTTTCTTTTAACTCTAAAGCTAGTTATTTACTCTATATACATCAAATTCATATCTCCTTAATATCCTTTGATAAATAATTTCTAAATATTTTTCATAATGTATGGTTCATGAAACATTTTTTTTAACTCAATCTTTGTTATTAAATACATCAACCTTCATCTTAATTCTAAATCTTAAAATTCAATTTGGTGACTTGGTGTGGATTTAAATTTACACGATAATTAAATATATTTAATTTCTATTCATACCTGTTGGAAAAACCATATATGTATTACATTGTTAAGTGTAATGATCTGTTACACCAGTTTAGTGATTAGCATAATTAACTTAGTAAGTTAAGTATTATAGTTCCATAACTGATATTCAGTTGTGAACTGTTTCTCTATGTATATAATCACTTGTTCTAATTCAATAGATATCAAAGCTTTCTGGTATGCAATTCTCATCATCGGTATCAGAGCGATTCATAATGAGATATTAAGTATTTTGAGGGGTAGGTGCAGACCATTTTGCCTCTGAATATGAAAAGAAAAAAATATCCTGAGTGAGGTCATTCAATAGGTTAGCATAGAAGTGGCCAGGCATAAGAATGGAGCTATGTAAATATTTGTAGGAGATGTGATAAAACACATATATCCTTGGAAGATCAATCATCAGAGTAACTCAATAGAATCAGAGTCTGTAGAAGAGAGTGAAGTTGACGCTGAAAAAGTAATGACCCCACAGACAAAGCATGGAAGAAAGATTCAAGATGTGGAGCATAAAATAGTCTAGAAATATGCATTAAAACTTCCTATAAGATATTTTGAAGATTTCCATTTCTGTGCTGACCTGTGCACATTCCTAGCATGATGGTGTAAAGTCTTGGCTCTTGTTTTAACCCATAGATTTATTTTTGATAAGGGCTTATCAAAATCTCCTATGGACAAAGAACCTACGTGGCACCTCTGGTTGTGCATATTTGGATCGTGAGCTTCATTGCTTCTGTAGATCAAAGCATCGCAATTATATACTGATCACGTTTTTGTGAGAATGGTGTGATCTCCCAGCTTACATCAAACTCAACTGTAGCCTTCTCTCATCTATCCGCAAGAATCAACAAGGTTTCAAGTTTGCCTAATGCAACGTTCAACTCACCTCCCAACTCGAGCACATTAAATGGTGTGTATCAGATCACGAGTCGCTAAAGGAAATCATGCCATTTATCAAATTCACTGCTGGGAATGCATGAGTCACCCAACATAATGTTAAATATTTTCATAAGGATCTTATGTCACCTAAAGGTGGTTAGTATTTATTGAATAGATCTATTTTTTAGTTTTTGTAGTTTATATCAAATTATTCAGTCATTGTTCTCCTTCATTTTTTATTTTCTCATCATACATTTGTGGGTCACCATATTCATAATACTTAGTCAACCCCGTGTCCTATAGTTTATTTGAAGGGTCATTATCAAAATATTTATGTGATTCAGGCTAGTGTTTGTCATTAGTCACCAAAGAGTCATTATGTTAAGATTATTTATTAAGAGTAAGTTGTCATAAAATAGTGTGATCATGTGTGTGTGTGAGTCATTTGATCATTAAAGTCAAAAATCTCTTCTCTTGTATAGATGCATTATTGAGTAAACTCGATGTCCTGAGTCATATGAGTTAATGGGAGAGTTTTGTCCTAAAAAATGACGTGCAATAGGTGATGTTCAAAGTCATATTTACTAAGTAAAGTAGCTTCATTTACTAGAGGCTGGAGGATACATGGAGGTTAGAAGATATTTGGCATCCTCTCATGAGTTGCCTACGATGAGGTTGCACCATTTCTATGGTGACAAATTTTGGTGTGTTTGTTTTATGTTTTTTGTAGTTTATTTTTCAATAAAGCACTAAGCATTATTTTTCAGTTTGGTGCCCCCTAAAAAAGAATATTATGGGGAGCAAAAGCAATAAATTAGTGCTTAGTTCTTGTAAAAGGGTTTATAGTAATCTGAGAAACCATCAAAGTGTAGTAGAAACCTCCTACAACCCTCCAGGTTCATGGTCAACCTATAGCAAAAAACCATATGGGTTTGTGGTATTCCTCGTAATTTGAGAAACCATTGAAGGTGTTATCAGAGTGAAGTGTTCCTATCACTTCCAATTTTTTGGTAATCCTACAAGGAAAAACTGAGGTGTCACCAAGACCTTGAAGCCACAAAGATGGCATGCCACCTCAGAAATTCAGTAGGCTATGCGGAGAGTGTAAATCTTTGTACAGTGTTTGTAATAAAGAGGGGACCACTATCAAAAAATATTATGTTTGTAAAAACAATTTAATAAAGGGGGGAATGTTAGAGAAACCATATATGTATTACATTGTTAAACATAATGATCTGTTATGCCAGCTTAGTGATTAGCATAATTAACTTAGTAAGTTAAGTATTATAGTTGCATAATTGATATTCAGTTATGAACTATTTCTCTATGTATATAATCACTTGCTTATAATTCAATAGATATCGAAGCTTTCTGCTCTATATTTCTCATCAATACCTTAAAACTCAATTTTTTTTTAAAAGTTACCTCTACAAATTGATTTGATTGAAATTGAGGTTCAAACTCACTAATTTAAGCTTAAGCTTCTTTCTTGTTCATATCTTTGCATTTTGCCCATATAAACCTTTTAAAACTAGTCCATTCCCCCTAGCATGTTTTCTTAACGTACTTTACAAAACTCACTTGACCATTATTTAAGTATCTTTATCCCTCTATTACATATTTTTAGTGCAATATATATATATATATATATATATATATATATATATATATATATATATATATATATATATATATATATATATATTGCACTAAAAATATGTAATAGAGGGATAAAGATACTTAAATAATGGTCAAGTGAGTTTTGTAAAGTACGTTAAGAAAACATGCTAGGGGGAATGGACTAGTTTTAAAAGGTTTATATGGGAAAAATGCAAAGATATGAACAATAAAGAAGCTTAAGCTTAAATTAGTGAGTTTGAACCTCAATTTTATATATATATATATATATATATATATATATATATATATATATATATATATATAATTTCTAAGTATGCATAAGCTTTCAAAGCATAATAACTTAATTGTTATCTGAATTTAAACTCACTTCAACCAATTATCATTTATGAAAATTAGACCTACAATATATATTCAACTCTAAACACTTAATATTTATTGTATATTTTAAAGAAGCCAACCCTGATGCAAAAGTCACCCCCAAAGTTCAAGAAAAATAGCAAGTGAAAAATGAAGAGACCTCAGGTATGATTGACATAGTTATCACTCCCAATATGTGTATATTGACACTTGTTCTTTTATATTTTTTTCTTAGTCAAAACTTAAATATATTTATAATGTGTTGAATTAATCTCAAAAAAAATTAATTTAAAATCAATTTTCATATTTTCAGTATAATTATTTTAAAACTATGAATCTTTTTTTGACAAAAGTTCATTCCTTGTATTTGTAATTATGTTGTTTGAGATTTCAGTATAACTATTTTTAAAGTATGAATTATTTTTTAATAAAACTTCATTCCTTGTATATATTATTATCTGATTTGGGTGTTAAAATATCATATTCGCATTCAATTCATATTAATATGAAAAAGTGTTTAACTAGACCTTTTCAGCCTTTCACTACAAATGTTCATTTTGTAACTTGTTATCCCTACATTCATTGCTTAGTTGAAGTTTAATTTTTTTTTACTTTGTTACATCAAAAAGAACAAAATTAATTCAATTCAGTAGTATACAAACCAATGAACATACTTTAGTATCTAAACACCAACACAAGAATGGCAAAGACAATTATAAGTCTCACAATGCAAGTGATAAAAAAGACCACAGGTCTAACTTGGAGCTTAAAAAATAGTTAGAAAGTAGGTATTGTATTAACATCAATCATGATGAATATCATTGTTTTCAAATTAATGAGACATCAAAAATGGTAAAATAAAAACAAATATTGTTGCTACTACTTGTTTCACCTTTTGATTTAGCACTTTTATGTGTCTAACATTTCCTTTATCTCTTTTACTTATTATATTATAAGTTTTTCAAGAACATATACTTTTTGGAGATTTTGTAAATGCACAACTTTTGTTTCATAATATTTTTCACATTTGCATATAAGTTTCTAGTTATGATCTTAATAACTTTTTTTAATCCATAGAGGATTAAACACTTTGGAAGTTGTCTCATTACTCTTCTTAGATCTCCTTTTATTAAATTGAATGTAGATCCTATTTTATGACATACTAGTTCTCTTAAACCAAAGATTTAGTGTTAGCCTTTGTGTTTTTATTATATATTATTTGTTTTAGATGTGTTTATGGTGACCAAATCTAAATAATCTACTTGAAACTTTCTCTAAATTATGGTATCTACGATTGTCCTTTGTACTAATAAACTAGAATCAAGATCAAGATTGGTAATAAGATGAGAGAATAAGATAAATATGGATTGAATCAATTATAAATTGGATGAAAGGAAGATATTTTTAGGTCATACCCCTATGTAGGGGTCCTCATAGATAATTTTCATGAAAATCAAGAGTAAATATGCTTAAGATGCATAATATTCATGGGATCATCCTACGCTTCCCCATATAGTATA
This sequence comes from Torreya grandis, assembly GCA_037957365.1. NCBI lineage: Eukaryota > Viridiplantae > Streptophyta > Pinopsida > Cupressales > Taxaceae > Torreya > Torreya grandis. The sequence goes on along the minus strand of JARHVA010007504.1, from coordinate 519,133 downwards.
GCTAATATGTATTCCTCAGATCCATAATTTATTATGATGATGAATGGACCCAACCAATTAGGCTCAAATTTACCCTAATTTTCATGAGCAACATTGGTATTCTTTTTATTTTATTTCAAGACTAGGTGACCAATTTTAAAGTCTTTATGTTTGATACACTTGTTGTAGCTATAGTGCAACCTATTTTGATATGTTTGAATATTTTCAAGGAATTTACCCATTCTTCATCAATTAATTTGAATTTTTTAATCCAAAAAACTCTATATTCCTCCTCATCAATGATATCTTATAATGAAATGCATGAGGGTAACTCAATCTCAATAGTGAGAATAACTTCAATGCTAGAAAGAAAGGGATATGGTGTGGATCATATTGGGGTTTAGGTATTTATAATATAATCATAGAGGGTGGGAAATAGTTTTAAATATTAGTAACTACCAAAAAAATTAACGGTATTTTTAAGGATTTAGATCCGGTTTTTGTTAGATGCTTCAAACTTGGCCATTTCTTTGAGGAAAATATGCAATGTAAAAGTGTTGCTTGATCTGGTATTTGGCATAGAGAGCTTTAAAATCCTTATTTTTAAAGGATCTATCATTACCAAAAATAAGGTCATAGAAAATGCCAAAGCAAAAAATGAGATGATTGAGGATGATCTTAAAAATCTCTCCCTTATTACGTAAGTGAGTGGAATGGATTAAACCCACGTTGTAAATTATTTGATTAAAGTGAGGATATGTTTATGTCCATTTAAAGAATAAGTATTGATTTTACTTACAATATTGAGTCCTCATATAGAAAATGGCCATGGCATAGTGATCGACTAAACTAGTTGAGCTAGTGCATGAATGAAATTGGCATGCTTTTGACAAGTCACATACTTTCTTACATAAGCACATGCATTAGTGTCCATAATTGGTCATTAATACCCTATACATAGGATTTTATTTAAAAGTAATATTCCATGGAAATGGGCCCCATAAATCCATTTGTATATTTTTTTACCATTAATCTGGACTCCACCAAAGCTAAAGAGTGAAGTAGAGTTTCATCATATCCTTTATGATAGAGTGGTAGTAAGAATGGTATAACGAGAAGTGTTATGAATGAAATATTTTTGTTTTTTATGAAAAAGGTTATAAGGGAAAATATTATCATGAAGGTAAACATATATATCAGATTACCAAGGTGAGTTGGGACCAAAAATATCACTTACCATTTTAGATTCAGAACATTCATGAGAAGGATTGAAAAGATATTTAGTAAGTAGTTGGTAATCTATAGCATGATCTATGATTTCTATTAGTGAACCAATTATTTCCATTACATTTGTAGACATATTATTATCCATTGGGATGTTTTCAAATTGGATGTGTTCAAATCTCTATTTAAGATGGTCCACCATATTATTATAAGGAATAAGCTTATCATATTTTTTTTGGTATTGCTTTATCATTTGGTTGATAATTAGCTGATAATCTCCATGAACATGTAGTTTATTGATATTCCATTATAATATTACGTGAATCTCTATAACAAGTGCTTCATACTCTACTATATTATCAGTATAATAAAAACCAGCATATAATGCTTTGGGAATAAGATCCCCCTTTGGTGTTATGAATATATTATCAGCTCCAGATCTACGATAAGTGTAGAAACCATCAAAATAAAGGGTTTAGTGGTGAGGATCAGAGGAATTGTCATCCAGAGTCATGATTGACTCATCAGGGAAGTTGAAAATGAGTGGTTGGGTATCTGATAAGGGTGTTTTGATAAGATGATCTATAAGTTCCCATCCTTTAATAGACTTTTGATTTATATATTAAAACTCAAATTGACTTAATAGCATGATCCATTTGGCCATACGACTATTCAAGGCTACCTTGAAATGTAGGTATTTGAGTGGGTCCACTTTGGTAATGATAATGGTCTTGTTGTTAAGTTTATAATGGCATAATTCTTAGGTCATAAACACCATAGCTAAGCAGGATTTCTAAACAAAGCTATAATCATTTTCATAAGAAACTAATGTGTGGCTCAAATATTATACAACTCATTCTTTCCTATAATCATTATGTTGTTCCAAGAGTCCTCCCAAGGCACATTTAGTTGTTGAGATGTATAGAAGTAATTATTTTTTAGGTGTTGGCAGAACTAGAATAGGTGGATTTTCTAGATATTATTTTAATTTCTCAAAGGCCTATTGATAATTTGTATACCATGAAAAAATGGTACCATTTTTTAGAATATGAGTGAAGGTATGGCATATGTATACAATTTGAGAAGTAATCTACTTGATAGATTGGATCTTTCCTTATAGGTTACATAGTTGCTTTAGATTAGAAGGTGGAGACATTTCTATAATGGCCTTAACTTTGCCTGGATTGAATTTAATACCATTATATGAGACAATGAAACCTATAATTTTTATTTAAATAATGCCAAAGATGCACTTTCTAGGGTTAAGCCTTACTTTATATTCACAGAGTCTTTCAAATATTCTTCACAATACATCTGAATGTCTTGTTCTAGTCTTAGATTTTACCAAAATATCATCCATATTTTCTTCAACAAAATCATACATATTATCATAAAAAATGATATTTATTTCATGTTGATATGTCACACCAATATTTTTGAGGCCAAATAGCATCACTTGATAATAAAATGTTCTTCATGAAGTGGTGAACATTATCTTATGTTGGTCTTCAAGTACGATTTTGATTTGATTATATCTAGAGAATCCATCCATAAGAGATAAAATATAATACCTTGTTGTAGAATCCAAAATCATATCAATGTTAGGAAAGGTAAAGTCATCATTCAAGAATGCTTTATTGATATCTCTATATTTAGTACATAATTTGATTCCTTGTGGATCTTTGTTGACTAGGACTATGTTATATATCCACTCTAAATAATCTATAAGATGGATATACCTTGCCTCCAATAATTTTTATAATTCATTATTAAAAAGTATGCCTATGTGAAGGTGAATTTTTTCAAGCTTCTACTTGATTATCTTAACATTAGGGTTTACAAAAAGGTGATCCACAACTAAATTAGGGTCTAATCTAGTCATATTTGAATAATACCAAGAAAAAATATTGATAAAATATTGAAGGGTAGTAATGATCTTACATTCCTATTTATTGAGGGATGATATAAGTTTGATATATTTAGGATCAAATGGTGTTCCAAGATTGAATTTAGTGGTATCCTCCATATGCATTTTGAAACCATCTTTCAAAATAGTCAACAATGTGGTATATTGGTTTTTGTCATCATATGGTGGCTCAACTAACTTGTCAAGTTCACCTATTCAAGAGGAATCTAAATCACCAAGATTTGGTGAAGTCCATTTGGCAAAGTCTTGTAGTAAATCCTAAACTAATTTATCAAATGTTTTTTTATCTTTTAAACTGATACCTAATTGACATGAACTTTTAGGACTGGAGGGGGCCTAGGCTTCATTTGAATGAGGGTAAATATCCCCATCTAATGGCTCATAAAATTAATTTTCACCATGGAACTCCTCTTTTTATTTACTTTTTCCATAGTATAAAAGCACCTCAAATATATTTTCACTTTGGATCTGTAATGTTTGATTTTCTTTTTCTTTTTCTTTTTCTTTATGACTAAGGAAGTTCACTTGCTCTCCAAAATAGACATCAAGGTTTAATGTAATAGTAAGTCCCTATTTGTGAACACCAAGTGGAAAACCATCTCTAAGTCCCAATAATTTATATATTGCCTCATCATTAGGAAAATCATCTAATGGTATCTATGAGTCTTATTGGTCCTACTCAATCAATTGGGGATAATGGAGGAAAATATTGGAATAAGATGAGATAAAGGTAATGGTATAGATGGTATGAGCATCAAATAGGTTGGTTTATACCAACTCATTATAAATGATATAATAAGAATCTACATTATTTTTAATGTTTTTAGTATTAGAAATAAATTATTGTCACTCTCGATATCTCAAAGGTTACCTCTAGGGATTTTATATCCAATACCTCAAGTTCCGTTATTTTTGTAACTAATACTAATTCAATAAATCCTTGCTATTTTTCCCCTTGGCCTTTTCCTTTATAGACTTGATTATTCACTATCCTATTTAGAATATAATACTTTATATTTTGGTAGTAGGTGGAAAAATCATCATTATATAACCATGAATCATAATCCACTTTGATCTATTCTTGTTCCTACAAAGTGGTTTTGATGAAAACCATGGGTCTTTTATGACTATAATCATCCTTTATAAGCCATTCCATTTTAGTAGCTTTAACTTTAGGTTTACCATATGATTGAGGCATCTTATGAAACTTATCTATATGGAAAGCATTTCTAGTTTTGTATTCCCTAAGGCCATTGTCTTGAATAGTAAAATGATTGGCTATTGTAGTAGTTGGTGTAGATGAAGTGGAGGTAAGAATAATTGGATCCACATGATTGTAATTAGATGGTTGATAAATTATATTTATGTCATTATTAGGGATAGGATCTATACCAAAGTGATAGTTGTAGCTTTCATATTCTACTTTCAAATGTTTAAAGAATTGGTATGGTTGTAGATCACCAAGAATTGTAACTTCTAATACAAAATAGGGAAATTTGATACACTTATAGAGAGTAAAAGGTACATCATTTAAATCATGAATCCATGGTCACCCAAGGATCAAATTATATGATAGTTATAAATAAATAACATGACAAAGAGTATCATAGGTTAGATGCCTAATAATGACAGGTAAATAAATGGTGCCCTAAGATTAACACTCATCATTATCATAGGCTTTGATAGTAATGGTATCTATCTAAATATTTACTATTGTGTATCCCAAGTGTTTGACCATATTCAAAGCTACATTATTTAGCCCTGAACCATTATCTATGAGAACTCATTTAAATTTATGCTAGGAAATGATTGTTTCTATGTAAAGTGGATTATTATGCAAAAGTTCAAGGGATGACATATCCATTTGATCAAAGTTAATTTATTGGCATGGATCCAAATGACTCACAAGTAATTTAAATTTATCATATGTAATGTCACTTGGGACCTTAGATTGGTTTTTAATCTTGTTTAATATGTTATTATAGACATTTGACGTATGCATAAGATATAAAATAGAAAATTACATCAGTGTCTTTTGCATTTGTTTGAAAATATGATAAGGTTTGTCATTAATAATATAAATCATCTAGATCTTATGAGGTAGAGGACCTTGAATGGGAGTTTTGGAGGAAGAAGGTGTAAGACCTTGAATGGTGACCTTAGAGCATCAAGTTGTGATTATGCAACCTTGATTCAATCTGGGGTTACTATAATTAAAAGAAGGGGATTAAATCCTTGAAATGGTAAATATTAGTTGTTGATTCAAATTTGGGTTATTATGAGCCAAATGAGGGTTACAAGTAAATAAAGGTGGAGGTCCTAAAATAGATGGTGAAGGTCATTGGGTTTATTTGTCAATTAGTTTAGGATTGATCTTAATGGTAGTTATATTTCCACTAATAATATGACATATAAAATTATAGTTGTAAGGGACATTTCTATAGGTAGCTTGATTTGAATGGGCATCTTGATCTTCATTTTGAGTTTGTCATTGTTGATTTTGTCTTTGATTTTGATTATTAGGAGGTATTTAGTGGTTATGGTTGTTATATTGATGTTAATTATAGTTTTGATTGTTTTTGGAGTTATATTATGGAAAGGGGTTTTTATAGATACCCAAATTCTGATTAGACATTGTGGCCACATTATCTAACACTATTTCAGCACTTTTAAGCAAATCTTGAATAAGATGGTGAAGATACACACATCTATGAATGGAATGGTTTTTAACATAATGATAATAATAAAATTATTTCTCATTATACCAATAAAGTTTAGGCATTGGCTAAATGATCATTTTAGTAACAACTAGCTTTTAGAAAACTATCTCAATAAGCTCGTCAAGATTACTAAAAAATATATTGTGATAATGACCTTTTCTTAGAGGTGGTCTTTGAAAAGTGATAGGTTTAGTAGGGGGGTTTGCTTAAACAAGTAGTGTTTTTACTATTTTCACATGCCTAAATTTAGTTACCCTATTTTCTACATCATATTTATTCTTATTGAATGCCATTGTATTTTCTTATGTACTTGATTATGCTTGAGCAAGAGCTTGCATCTAAGCCTTATTTTGAGCTTGGTTGTGGGAATGAATGTTGATTATATCTTTATTTATTGGGGATTTTTTAATTTCTATACCCTTGGAAATTACTTTTTCAAATGTATTAGTGAAATGAAGCTTTAGATTATGAACTAAATCAAATTGTACATTGGTACTGAACATTGTGACCAATTACTTGTCAGGGAGATTATATGGCATTTGTCTGGCTGATGAGTGCCATTATTTTAAGTATATAGTAGTAATTTCTTTCTTCCTCATTATTTATCTTAACAACATCAACCATAGTCAGTTCATGTTCCACATTAAAAGAGAAATATTTGATGAATCTCTTTATATATTCATCAAGTTTATCAACAGAATTCATAGATAGACTAAGGAACCTATATATGATAAAAAAAATATATCATGCTAAAAAATCAACCCTTTCACCTATCATGAATGTTAATATGGAATCATACCAATTTAATCATAAAGGTCTAAAGAATGAGAATTGATTCCAAAGATGTTTAAGAGATATATTTTTTTTAAGATTAATATGTTTCATAATAAATATAAGTCAAGTTTATATAAATTAATCAAACATAACATTATTATTGATTATGTTTAGAGAAAAATTATTTATAAACAATTATCTAATTAAAATAAGTTAATCAATATTTCAACAGACTATTAATAAATCACAATCAAGTATATAATGTCTTCTAACCTATTTGATAGAGAAAAGCCTATAGGTTATGCAATCCTTTGAAGGATAGATACTCTGATTTGTTGAAAGTTGCATCTTATATACAAGATCACACTGCAAGAATGAAAGTAATCTATAACAAATAAGAAAAGAAAACAAATACCTAAACATAAAAAAGAAAAATACATAAAGCTAATTTAAATTAAAAATTGATTAAGAATTTAAGACTATTTTTAAGAGATTAAGAATTTATAGCTATGAAAACAAGAAAACATGTTATTAGATCAATAGTCTATAAATAAACTAAACCTAAGAGAAATAAATAAATCAGACTAAACAAAGTGACTAACTATGAGAGATAGTGACTTACAAACTTAAATAAAATATAATGATAAATTAGAATAACAGAAAATAGATATTGTGAGACTTGGAACAAGAATCAACTTAGAGTAAATGAAAGATAATTTTATTGAGAAAAAGGATGATTCTAATTACAAATAGCATTCAAAAGATAATAATTTACAATCAAAGATCAACAAAATTTCATAAAATATGATGTATTCATCATTGTTTGAGTCAATTACAAATATTTTTTTCACATATGAATGCATATCTACAATCATATCAAGATGTTAACCTTGATATAATTCAAATAATCAGTTATGAAATAAACAAAAAAATTGGATATACTTGTGCTAAATAGGCATGTTACTTCATTGTCAGAGAATGTATTGTTTGGTCTATCTATAACTAGATATTTAATCTCAAAGATATTTGCATAGAAAATAAGAAAGATGGAAAATTGAAATAACTTGAGAGCTCTATTAATATTTTGGATATAGTTAAAAATAAGTTATAACTAAGTTTTTAGTTAGTTATTGTTAACTTTAACTAACTTTTTAAAGTTAATTAGTCATCTTATAACTTAAACATTGATTTTAGACATTAAATAAAGTTTAAAAATATGAAGTCAATTAAATAATAGATTGAAATAATCATTCAACTTTGCCTAACATAAAAAACTACAAATATTTTAAAAAATTAAACCTTTTTCAACCTTAATGAACCATAAAACATATTTTCACAATAATGATCAAATTAAAGCTAAGTAAACAACTGTAATATTATTTACTACATAATGTCCACTATATATTTTATATCAATGTTAATATATACGCAAACAACATTTGTCATTCTATCCATGCTTCATATATACTTAGACAACATTTTACACTATATTCATGCTTCATATATACTCAAACAACATTTTACATTGTATCCATACTTCATATATACTTAGAAAACACTTTTCACTAATTTATAAATCTATTTCATCATTACCTTCCCAAATTTCATCAAAATAAACTCTATGTAGAAACCCTTAAGTAACTAAAACATGAAACACAATCCTTCATCATATGGGCATACCCATTTCAAAAAAAAATGAATTAGTCAAAGCATCACATTCAAAAAAATATTTTGAATGAATAATATTAAATGTGAATCCAATATTATCTTAAAATAACGTTAACTTATCTAAGAATAACCAATTTATTATTTTTTATCCCATATTAAAATGGTTGTCATACTGTGTAATTTTTAATATGTTGTGACGGTCATTTGGCCATCAAATTTAACATAGAAAAAATATGTAGGTTATCAAAATATGTTTTTTGTATAGTGAAAGCAATTTTGACCATTTTACATCTCAAAATGTAAACCATTATTTTATCTTCATATATGTGAAGCTTATATAGGAATAACTTTGATAGAATAAGCTTTGATCATTTAAATTATAATCTTTATTTTACACCATGGTAGAAGATCATTAAAAATATCAAGAAACTTATAATATCCATTTCAACCATATTTAACTAGTTATATTAACTTATGTAACTACGAATACATATGCATATACGTATCTATGGCATGTAGAGTCAAATTTTATTATATCCAAGATTATTCATAAGGAAACAACTTCAAAACTGCATCTGATATTCCATATTAAAAATACAACTCTGTAAACTAATTCTTCAAGCTTTAAATAGAAGAAAATTTATGTTTAAATGGATTATATTCAAAATAATGACTCTTATAACATGCAAGAGAGGTGAACAAGTACCCAATCATTAAAAAAATAGTTATTTCCACATACTGATGCATGCAATGAAATTTCCTCTTTTAGAACTTCATTCCAATATCTTTGAAACAATAAAATATGTTATTCACATAAGTTATTATTATGTATTAATAATTGCATTATATCTCATAGAACATAAATAAAACAAGTTGCATACCTCAAACTGATGCATGCACAAGAAACAAAGATTAAAAACAACCACTGTCTCTTTGTCCAAACCCAAACTATAAATTTGTATAGCTTTTTTTCCACATATAACTTGTTTAAATGATGTAATGAATAATAAAAATAAATTTTTTAATCCTTGATAGTTTTTGTAACCAATCCTAAATGAGATTCGGGTGATGTATCCATCATTTTCATGTATAATAAACTCTAGCAAAACCAACTAATCCACCAACCAAAAATAATAACTACTATAATACTTAGTGAGTAGTTTATAACCTTACTTAAGTTATTACCCATTTACTGAGATCTAAGGCTTGTACTGACATTAAATTTGCCATTAAAAATAACCCACCACCAAATCTACACCACTTTTTACACAAATCTCCATAATTTCAATGTTCTTAACTCTTAAATCAAGCATTATCACTATAATTCCAATATTTAAAACCTTGAAATATTTAAACTATTATAAAAAACTTATAATAATTCCATCGAATATTATGGTTTATCCCTTCAATAAAATTTAATATGTTTTATAACTTTGATTTGAACATTAGGATATAACTTTATGCCATAATTTTTATGATATTAAATAATGCCTTCATCATGGGTACCATTAAGGTATAGGTCTAAACACCTATTATAGACCATATAACATAATATATCAATATGCTTACAATTTTGGCCTTGAAGAAACATTTACCACCTTACCTACTAAAAAAAATTTATAAATCTTTATCAACCAGGTTTCATGCCATTCTAACTCATATAAAATTAACATCATGAATCAAAATCATCTCTGCTCATGTGGAAGAAAATTGATTGCATCTGATGACTATATATTTCATTTGGAGGAGAGAAATACATGCATTGTATCTTCTCCTATTTTAAAATTTCAAATGCATTATGTCATCCTTATATCACCATGCATCATTAAAGATAAATTCAAGTATATCAAAACTACATTTGAAGCTAAATCTCAATTGTTTATCCTTAAGACTGAGTACCAAATATGTACTGCAAACTAAAGTATCAATGTGTCAATTCTTGAATACAGTTAACATGTTTAAATGACCAAATTTTATTGTACATTATCTCAAATTAATGTCATGAGTATTAAATAATTTAAATATAATAATATTTTATATTCACATACACAGAGAAATAATTGTATAAATGAATGCAAACAAATTGGCCCCCACTAGTAAATTTAAACTTCATGACACTAGGTCATCAATATGACAAAAATTAAAACATGACAAGACCTTCATAAAAGGGGGTGATAAAAATAGGCTTAATAAATTCATTCTAAGACATTCCCTACCAAACTATAGGGAAACAAATAAAGTATGTAAATACTGTTATATAAAACCTCTTAACATGTGATAAAGAACTCTTTTAGATGATCCTTGGGATCACCTTTCTCTTTTATTTATTAAACTTGGGAATTTAAAAATGATGAAGAAAAGGTATATGAAAATAGCTCATATCAAATTAATAGGATTATATGTCATTTAACCTAGATTTATTATTTTGATTTCCTACCTAAATAGATGAAACTACATCTTTAACCTCCTATAAATATTGAAAAGTGGGACCAGAATGAAAGGAAGTGGGCACATTTTGATGGGTATTCAAAGTTACATTACTTTGTCCAAAATAAGGAGGTGGGATAGAATATTGAGGAATTTGTACATGATTGGTCTACTAATAATATTTACTCTTTGATTTGAGTTATATTACTAATAGGGAACATGTTGGTAAGAAACTTGTTGTTGCGTGTGATATTGATTTAGAGGGAACTAAAGCTAAAATAGAGGAATGGTTTATTGAGTATTAAATGGGATTTTTTAAGATTGAAGGGGAATTTTTTATTTATTCCTAAGAATATGTCACGTAGGGGGAACCTATTGTTGGTTAAATGAAACATGGTGTTGGCTTGAATAGGCTCTCTGTTTAATATAAGCTGAAAGTGGTTGACTAATAAAAGTGTGTTGTTGATTAGATAATTTTTGTTAAGGGTTATTTGGCACTTGTTTAATTGGAGGATTTGTTACCACTTGTTGATGTGGGGTATTGGTTACAACTTGTTGAAGTGGTGGATTTTTACTTACAACTTGATGTTATAGACTATTACTCACCACTTGTTGAAGTGGTGGATTTTTACTTACAACTTGATGTTATAGACTATTACTCACCACTTGTTGAAGTGGTGGACTATTCACCACTTATTGAAGTGGTGGATTGCTACTTGTAACCTATTGTTTTTGACTAGGTATGGTTGCAATGTGTTTCTATAAAGCACATAAAATATCAAGATAAATGGTTTATTGAAAATTTGTATGAACATTTTGTTGTGTGATAGATGGAAATTGATGTGGTTTGGGGTATTCCTTTTGAGAGTTATCTACCACATGTTGGAAAGAATATATATGGAAATTCGACACACAATTAGTTACTAAATTGCCTTCATATATATGTATACTAAAAAATATGCAACTAACATCTTGTTGGAAAATAGATTAGGATTATACGTGGGATAACTCAACAAATCCTTGATTGTGAAGTTAAAGGACTTATCTCTATTAATAATTATTTTTTAATATCCAACATTGTAATGGAGCTAATGAGAGAAGATAAAGATTTTTATATGGTTTAAGTTAAGTGATAGAAAGTTAGCTTTGAGAATATTGGTCTATGAGTTGACCGTTTCCCTTGTTGGACACTACAAGAGCTTAGTCAGAAGCTGGTATATATGTTTAAACTTGGTTATAAGTGGCCTAATTTTCTAATAATATAAGAAGTGTATATTTGGGTACTCTAACCAAATAATTCGAGTCCTCTATGGGAAATCTAGGAGGAAACATTTCCCCCATTTCTAATAATCTAAAAAGATGTTCATCTTTGTCATCAATGAGTTGTCATGAAAAATGATCATGTTCATACTTAACACTAGGTGGCACATTCACAAGGTATATTATATTAGGTCTATGCTCTATATCAAATGGTACATTTGAAAGGTATGGTTGGTATTGGCCTTGCCCAACGTTCGGTGATATAACTAGAAGGTATGGGATATGTTTTCAAGTTCGGTGTTATATGGCATGTTGGCAAAGTATTATTCATCTTCTTCACCATATATATAGTGGTCATACCCATATGGTTTGTAAACTAACTCTTCATGGAATGAGGGGTTATACATAGCCTGACTACATGTATACTTAGGCATGTTTAGCTTTATGATCTTTTTCTTAAAATATATGTGGATACATAAAACTTATCTTGACTTGGTATGTGACTTTTCTCAGAATAACACTTGGGAATGTCTTAAACTAAGACATCTTATTTACATTAAGGTAAATGTTGAATTCGAATACACCAATCAAAAGGTATGTTAATGTAATTGGTTTATACAAAGTAAGGCTATTTAAACTAAATGCATTTCCCAAAAAGCATGCACAAGCTTTGGGCACAATGGTTTAAAGTGTAATTTTTTAGTACTTGTAAATTTTTAAGTCTTTGAACTTGGTATAATTGAAAGGCTTTGGCCTTGGAAACTTGACTTAGGTTTTTGCAACTTTGGAACTTTAGAATCCTAAGATATATCTAGCATTTGAAAAAAATTAGTCTTAAACAATGTCAAATCAAGTTTAAAATAAATTGACCTTTGAATTATAAAAAGAGTTGACCTAATTTCTTGACATTAGAATAAGCTTGAATTTATATTTTTAAAAGAGATAACTTTGGTTGACCTTGAAATAATTTTGACTAGCATTGAAACTTGGCATTGCAATAAGAATTGGTTTGATTCGAATCTGAATAAGATTGATGGTATCATGGCATAATTTTGAATAATAGTTTGGATTTGGATTCCAAATGGTTTGACCTCATAATTAAAACTTGACTATGTATTTAGAATTAAACATGGAATTTGGCTTACATTTGAAACAAAATGAATGGCATAATGATACAATTTAGACAATAATTTTAAACTTTGGTATTGGAATTGGTTTGAGATTGATAATATATTTTATGACAAGGATTTGATTTTGACATGGGAAACCTAATGGTGTGGTTTAGACAAGAAATGCAAGTTTTTAGACAAAGTTTGACATGCTACTTTTATTTGAACTAAAATTTTGGCAATGTAACACCTTATTGTGTTTGTATAAAATGGTTTAGATTTGGACTTGGTTTATTTTGAATTGTTTTCAAATATGAATGAGGTTTTGACACAACAATCTGATAAGTCATTAATTTATCATTTAATAATATCAATTCAGGGCTAGTATCTAATGTTGTATGCAATAGGAGAAAGAGATCTCTAGCAACCAGTCTCTTCTACCACACTCCACACTTATAGGAATTGAAAAGCATACTTGAAAAAAATTAAATCAAACTTATAGAAAGTAAATCACACTTACAAAACGTAAATCACACTTGTGAAAAAATAATTCACACCACACTTTACAAAAAATTAAATCACACTTATAAGAAAGTAAATTGTTGAATTAAAAATAAAGGAAAGTAAATTGTTGAATTGAAAATAAATGATAAACATTGAAAAAACTTGCAAGTTCACAACAAACTTTACAGAAAATAAATGTTTACATAAAAAATAATAATAATTTAAAATCATTATTAAATAACAAATAAATAAATAATAATATATTTATCCATTTTTCCTGAAATGAGTGACCAACTCATTCCTTGAAAGAGGATTTTAATCAGAAAACTAAATTTATGTCACAAAACTTTAGAATAATGGATAACCAAGGTTGATTATAATGATGTGAAAACTTTCATTTGTAATCTCATGCTTCCAACCAAATCCTTATTAAAAAATAACAATCTTAGATGCTCTCTACCTCATATGAAAAACAACATAACAACTTAGATATTCTAGCTTATCTTGATCTTTCATAAAATATGGAGAGATGTGTTATTATTTATTTACAACATAAATTCAATCTTTATGAAATATGAAAAAAGTTATTTATCGAATAAAACTATACAAATCTAAATTTAGATACAATCTTGAGTTAGTATATAGATAGACCTACATAATTCATAGGTATGCCTGCACAGTCCGTAGATATACGTGTAGAGTTCATAAATTTTAAAACTTGTAGAGTCCATAGATTTTAAAACTTATAGAGTTTGTATATTTTAAAACTACATAATCTATAAATTTTAGAATCTATATAGTCCTTAGATTTTAGACCCTGTAGAGTCTATAGATTTTAGACCTATAAAGTTTATAGATTTCAAAACCTACAGAGTCCGGTAGATTTTAGACCTACAGAAACCATAGATTTTAAAACCTATAGAGTCCATATATTTTCTTCAAGTTATATTCTTTGAACTGTTGATGACTATGATGGCTCCTTTAACATTTTATGCTTTGAAATAATCTTCAATCAATGAACTATATAAATGTAGAGCTATTGGTTGACCCTGTAGATATGAATTGAGTGAATCCACAGTAAATTTGGAAAAATCCATAGATATAATAGGTGAGCCGTAACTATGTCTAGAGTACCTATAACTCATCTCAAAGCTGATATTTGGTTGGTATCTCATACTCATATCTAATCTAGCTTATTATAGATTGCATATATATATATATATATATATATATAACTTTTTCTAGAGATTTAGTAACAAGAATCAACAAATAAGAAGACAATGATTTATAAAGAAATAACCAAGATATAGTTATCTATTTCACTCTAAATAAATCATAAGTTCAAAAACTACACTTTAATCAATTTTTTACATAAGAAAAAAATATGTTATTTCATAGATATAATGAGTCATTTTATGGTCTCATCATCTCTCTCACACCTAAACTCATGCATGTCCTCATGCATGTCATTCTTTTATCAAAATTTTTTTTAGAATATAAATGCATGAGTTAAATTTTCTCATTTTTTAATAGGCTTTCCAAATTTGACTTTGCATTAGTAAAATGATTTTTATCTTGTATAATCCTCTTAGATTTCATAGGCAAAAATTTTTAGTGAAAGTGATCGATGAAATACATTTGTCAAGAATAGATTCTTGTGTGGAAAATTTTCTTCAATCCTTGATTTCTCTTTGACACAAGTTCTTGTGTGGAATTATCAAGCTACCCTCTTTTGTTTTTTTTAATAAGGTGAGAGTAGGTTCTCATGTTTATAATTTCCTATTGTGACTACATAATTTTATTTTGACCACAAAATAATTCTCGGCATAAAATAAATTTTGATGCTTGAAATCTTTAAAAAAATTTGAAAACTATATACCATCATTAAAGTCATTAACTTAATTTTATTAATCCCCATTCTTTATTTATTTTTGAGACTATTTTCTTTCTCCTTCTCTCTTACACTTAATCCCATGTATGTCCTCATGCATGGTAATGTAAATATGTATAAAGTGTGGAGATATTTGATTCCTTTTCCTTCTTTCTAAAAAAAATAGATCTTTATATAATAACAAAAACTACAAATAAATTTAAAAGTAAAATAAAAATATATATATTCCTTGGCAAAATTTTAGTTTGACTTGTATTTCTTGATGTCAACCCCATGGAGCATATTAAAAAAGATATTTGAAGAATGGAAGTCTAAGCAATAAGGAAAATAAAATCATAAAAAATTAGTAACCAAGTATTTATTACAGGTGGAAAATGTATTGATTATTGGTTTTCAACTTTTTCCAATTTTTTTTTATGTTTTTTATTTGTTTATTTTTTTTGCCCTTGACTAGCTAGTAAAATTTGTTTTCTAATCAAGGCTTATTTTTTCAATACGTGGCCCGTCAGCAAGCTAGTTTTCAAACTAAGACTGCCAACAATGCCTGAAGGTTTTCATTGTTAATTTTTTTTAATTTCTAAAAATTGATGACATGGAAAATGTTAGCTATAGACTTTATGCATATTCATACTGCTTGAAAATATAGCATAGAATTTTTTTATATGTTGACATTCTCCAGCATTGGTCTATGGAGTGATAACCAATAATTGATGATAGACACTTATTTTTTTGCTACATGTTGTTGTCAAAGGTAATTCAAGATAATGTCCCAACTACTTGCTGAAATCATGAAAATAACTTTTTATCTTTAGAATGACTCCTTGTAATAAAAGTATCCTATAAAAAACTAGAATTAAACAAGACCTTTATAACCAAGCATAATATTAGTAATGTCAAATAAATATAAATGTAAATAATAAATCATTAAAATGAATCACTTAAATATACATATAAGAATGCAGTTTAGTCTATGTAAGACTGATTAGTGGTTAAAAAATTATAATAGATTTTTTTATGGAAACAAGAACTCCCTTAGATATGTTCTATTATTATGATTGGTGGGTATGGATTTGACTAATGGATAGAATGAAATGAAGATAAATGTCATCAAATTTTTTTATTTATAGGCTACATAAGAAAGTCTAATTATGATATACATAGGGATAATGATAGATCTTTAAAAATCTTTAACTAAAACTAGATATTAATTTTATAAAAATATAACATACCTTAAATGATAATGCATGGATGGACTGAATATACAATGACCTATGATTTATGAATATTATTTTATGGAGAAATGATATAAAAATACTAAATTAAAAATAACATACAGTAAGAAAAACATACGTGAATATTATTCATATATAAGATTGTACTATAGGCTACCCTTGTTGCTACTATTGTATTAGATCAAGGTCTTTGTTAGCCTCAACAATCAAGGTCACTATTATAATGTTAATGTAAATATCTCAAGCTTATATTTTTTATTGATATTAACATTTCCATTCATATCTATCGAATATTTGTAGTACATTCATATTCATTGACCATTATTTTTTGGGCTCAAATAAAACCTTCAATCTTCCCCTTCTAGTCACAAATTTTTTGTGTTTGTCTTGATTTGAAATTATTTAAATCTAGCTAAGGAATTAGTAAGATAAAATATTAATAATTCACTTTTATTATTCTTTTCAAATCCATTGACCTTCATGGAATCCATTCTAGCTTCATGCATGGTGATTTATTTGCATGCAATACTCGATTTTTGTGTTAACCCACATGTATGGAAATTTATTTATATGCAATGTTACATGCATGAATATTTATTTGAATGTAATCTAAATTATACAATTAACTTTATTCATTCTATTTTTTCATCTAGATTTATTTTTGTAATATAAAATTATACAACTAACTTTATGCATGTTATTTTTCTACCTAGAATTGTGCATGCAATATAAATTTATGAAACTAACATCATGAATAGAAGTTTATTTGCATAAAATTCTTAATTTGTGAATTGAAATATATACATGGAGATTTAATTGCAAGTAATATTTTATTTATACAACTAACTTAATGCATGTTATCTTTGCACCTAGATTTATGCATGCAATCTAAATTTATGTAACTAATTTCATGCATGCATGAT
Source organism: Torreya grandis (assembly GCA_037957365.1). NCBI lineage: Eukaryota > Viridiplantae > Streptophyta > Pinopsida > Cupressales > Taxaceae > Torreya > Torreya grandis. Next base: position 501,495 of record JARHVA010007504.1, on the reverse strand, counting down.
CTATCATATCCTTCTTACAATAGAATAATATTGATTTAATTGAGTATTTTATCTTATTTTATTATAAAAATAAAATCATATGCAATATTTTTAAGGTCAATCGACCTAAAAATTGTGTGATCCTTTGTTGATAGTTTCAAAAAAAATGCAACTATATTTTATCCTCCATTTAGTTGATCTCAACTCTTTTAGAAGGTAGTTTAACCATAAAAAATGTATATTAATACTTTAATAAGTACAAAGCATAAATTTTATATTATACATTGTAAACAACTATAGAAATTTAGCCCAGTTTTCACCATCTTTTACATTATTTTAAATCATCATTTTCTTCCTCCATCTTGCATCAAAATTTAAATCTTTTCATATAGTGTTATCAATTGTTATTTTCTACATAGTAGCATTAGTATGACATGGGGAGGTTTTTTACATAAAATTAAAATTTCTAAAATTAATTGCAAAAAAAATAAATTCTAATCTATGTTGTAGGAAAATAAATTCTAAAGAAATCGTTAACTAAGTATGCCTTATGACAAAATTTGTAAAGAGACATTCCCTCTCACTATTAACTTGTTGATCTACTACCACTAGATAATTATCTTAATAAATTTTGAATCTCTTAATAATACCATGACCTAGATAATGGTATTAAAAATGATGAGTCATCAATTCATCATTTAATAATGTCAATCCAACACTAGCGTCTAAGGTTGTATGTAATAGGATAAAGAGATCTCTAGCAACCAATATCTTCTACTAAACTCCGCATTTATTGGAATTGAAAAGCACACTTGAAGAAAATTAAATCGCACCACATTTTATATAAAAGTATATCACATTTACACAAAGTAAATCACACTTTTATAAAATTAAATCACAACATATTTTGTACAAAAGTAAATCATACTTACAAATAAATAAATTGTTGAATTAAAAATAAATGACAAACATAAAAAATACCTGCAAGTTCACGACAAACTTTAAATAAAATAAATGTTTACATTATGAAAAAAATAAAAAATAAAAATTATAATTACATAACAAATAAAATAATAAAAATACATTTATCCATCTTCCTTGGAATGAGTGACCATCTGATTTTTCAAAAGAGGATTTTAATCAGAACACTAAATTTATGTCACAAAGCTTTAGAATGTATTATTGATAACCAAGATTGATTACATTGATGTGGGAGGTTTCATTTATAATATCATGCTTCTAACCAAATCTTTATTAAAAAATAACAATCCTAGATACTCTCCACTTAATATGGAGAATAACATAACAACTTAGATATTTTAGCTTATCTCAATCTTCTACAAAATATGGAGAAAGATGTTTTATCTATTTAACACATAAGCTCAATCTTCATGAAATATAAAGAAAATTATTTGTGGAATAAAATTATATAAATCTAAATTTAGATACAATCCTATGTTAGTTCGTAGATAAACCTACACAATCCATAGATATGCCTACACAGTTCATAGATATATATGTAGAGTCTGTAAATTTTTAAAAATTTCAAAGTCCATAGATTTTAAAACCTACAGAGTCCTTGAGCTTGTATAGTATATAGATTTAAAAACTATAAAACTTGTAGATTTTATAATTTTATAGAGTTCGTAGATTTTAAAACCTATAGAGTTCTTAGATTTCAAACCTGTAGAGTCTATAGATTTTAAAACCTGTAGAGTCTATAGATTTTAAACTTATAGAGTTCATATATTTCAAAACCTATAGAGTCTAGATTTTTTTATGTTTCATTCTTTAAATTATTGATGTCTATGATGGTTTCTTTGACATTTGATGTTGTGAATGGATCTTCAATCAATGAACTACATGGATGTACAACTACTAGCTGAGTCTATATATATGAAATGAATGAGTCTATAGTAAATTCAGTTGAGTCCATAGCTAGACTAGGTGAGTCATAGCTATGTCTATATTACATTTAGCTCACCTAAACACTGATATTTGGTTGTTATCTCATGCTCATGTCTAATATAGTTTATTATGAGATACATATATACACATGAAAAACTTTTTTCAGAGATTTAGTAACAAGAATCAATAAATAAAAAGACAATGATTTATAAAGAAATAACCAAGATATAGTTCTCTATTTCATTCTAAATAAATTACAAGTTCAAAATCTACACTTAAATCCACTTCTTATGTAATAAAAAAGGAGATGTTATTTCATAGATATAATGAGTCATTTTATGGTCTCATCATAATCAAGCAACAACACACAAGTATTACAATGAAATTATAATAACTAACATAAGTTTACATCAAATCTATTTGAATCTTAAATATACTTTCCTTGAGAGAGGATTGTAAACTTTAATATTCATTAAATATTTTTTTTTAATTATCGATGGGGTTTTTAATCCCACCCTTATCTTAAATGATTTGTATGGTCAAGGCAATCTTTATGAGTTATTACCTTTACACCCCTACATCAATGGATTTTCCATGACAAAAGGTCTTAAATTTTTTAATTAGATTTCTATATGGCACTGATATAGCATTTGGTACATGGACACAAAATATATATCAATTAGACATCAAGTTTCAACAAGCCATTCACCAAACAGTCTAGTTCATTTCAACCACTTTAATCATAGGGTTTTTAGTGAAGTGATACTAGTTGAACCAAGATATAAATTACATTCTAACTAATATACCATTAGCATAGTCTAAACTTGTATACCTCATAAGATAACAAGGTTGGTACAATGATAAGATATGACTTCCTAGTCATTGCACCACTATAAATTATAGAAAAGTGATCAACTCCATCCCACATGGACAAAATTTTTAAAAAAAGGGTAAAAAGAAGATAAGAATTTTTCATTTCTAAGTCACCTAAAAATGGGAGATTGTATGCATAAAATAACCCCATAATACACTCAATCAAGAATCAAAACTTTGTATGAAATAATAAAAACTTTGGAAAATAAACAATTTTTTTCTTATAACTCAAATGCAAATATAAATTAATTTTAAGCCCAAATAAAGATGTGTAGAAAATAAATTTATTTTACTTAAAATTTAAAATCCATATTTGGCTCAAGGTCCTATAAAAAAAATGGTTAGAAGTTTTAAGATGATCAATAAATTTTTTTGTTTGAGGTCTTAGGCTTTTGTCAGAAAATAATTTCGTCGATACATAGTCAAAGTCAATTTTACTAATTACAAAGTGATTTCATCATTTGTAGAGTGATTTCATTGATAAAAAATCAAATTAATTAATTTTAAAATAACATAGAATTAAAAATAAGATGTGGTGAATTTATCAATTAGTTGGTCAAATTCATTGATTACAGAACCATTTCATCGATTCTAGAGTAATTTTGTTGATTACAAATCTTGCACATAGACTAAATACAAAGTATAAAAAGTGTGAATTCACTGATTAGCATGTCAAATTTAGTGATTTTGGAGTAATTTCACTGATTCTAGAGCCTAAAAATAGAAGAGATAAAAAGTACAAAAAGTGTGCATTCACTAATTAATAGGTTGAATTCATTGATTTTATTGCCATTTCATTGATTTCAGAGCAATTTCATTAATTCTAAAACCTACACAAATAAAAAAAAATAAAGTGTGAATTCACTTATTATAAGGTCAAATTCATTGATAAGCAAGGCAAATTTTTTGTTTTCGGGGAAGAAATCAATGTTTAATATGTCGAATTCACCAATTTCACCTAAAATATAAATAAATGACTTTTTGAAAAAAAAGAGATGAATTAAGCTAGTCACTAAGTTAATTATGATATTTCAAATGGTCTAAAATAACTTGTGGGGTGCATGAAATCCTTTCAGTCCCACCAGGCATGCCATTATGTAGATTAAAAATTTAAGAGAGGTTAGCCAATTCTTTAGTAAATAAAATCAAAATAAATTTGAATAAATAATATATCAATCATAATCCATAGGTTGATATATGTTTTAAAATAAGCAATAAATATACATTATAAGATAAAAACAAATGTTTATACATTCTTAGAAGATTTTCTTGAGAAATAATCTTAAGAGGTTGAGCTTGGATTGTAGGCTATGGAGGCTTTGGCAATGCTTTATTTTGAATGTGAGAAGTGTTTATATGGGTTTTATGTGCACTAGGGAACCTTCTGATATAATTTCTAACATTTTAAGATCTATGAATGAATATTCACTCAATGCATGATTTGTGGGGTACTGGGTTTAATGTAATAATAAATCCCTATTTGTGAACACCAAGTGGAAAACCATCTCTAAGACTAAATAATTTATATATTTCATCATCATTATGAAAATCATCCAATGGTATATATGAGTCTTGTTCATCCTATTCGATCGATGGGAGATGATGGAGGAAACTATAGGAATAATATGGGACAAAGGTAATGGTACAAATGGCATGAGGATCAAAATGGTTGGTGTCAACCAACTCATTATAAATTCAATAATAGGACTCTATATTGTTTTCAACATTATTAGTGTTAGATGATATATTAGTTCCACTCTTCATATCTCATGGGTCACCCCTAAGATGTTTCTATGCAATACCTCAAGTTCCTTTGTTTTTGGCAACTAATACGAGCTCAATAACTCCTTGCTATTTTTCCCCTAGGCCTTTTCCATTATATTTTTCAATAGCTAACTTTGGTTGACCTTGAAATAATTTTGACTAGAATTAGAACTTGACCTTGGAATAGGAATTGGTTTGACTATAATCAAAATAAGACTGATGTTATAACGTCATAATTTTGAATAGTAGTTTGGATTTGGCTTATAAATGGTTAAGACTTCATAATTGAAAATTGACTTTGGATTTGTAATTAAAACTAGAATTTGGCTTATATTTGAAATAAAATTCATGGCATAATGACACAATTTAGACAATAATTTGGAACATTGGTCTTGGAATTGGTTTGATATTGGTAATTGTTTTTAGGACAAGGCTTTAGTTTTGACTCAGGCAGTCTAACAGTGTGGTTTAGATAATAAATTTATGTATTTAGACCAAGTTTGACATGTTACTTTTGTTTGAACCAAAATTTTGGCTAAGTGACACCATTTTGTGTTTATATAAAATGGTTTGGATTTGGAATTGGTTTATTTTGACTGGTTTCAAATATGAGTTTTTGACATAATAATCAAGAAACAACACACAAGAATTACAAGGTAATTTTAATAACTAACATAGTTTTACATCACATCCATTCAAACCTTCAATATAATTTCTTTCAGAGAGGATTATAAAATTAATATGTATTAAATAAATTATTACAATTTATCAATTGGGTTTTTAATCCCAACCTTATCTTAAAAAGTTTATATGAGCAAGGCAATCTTTGAGGGTTGTTACCTTTACACCCCTAAATCAATGGATGCTCCAAGGTAAAATAAGGTCTTGAATTTTTTTACTTGGATTTTTATATGGTTCTAATATAACTTTTATTTCATGGGCATAAAAATATATGTCAATTAGATGTTAATTTTTAATGGGCCATTCTCTAAACGATCTAGTCCCTTTACAATGACTTTATTCATAAGGGTTTCAGTGAAGTGCTACTAGTATATCTATTTCAACCAATACCTAAGAGACATTCCATCTAATATATCATTAACATAGTATAAATTTTTATACCTCATCAAATAAAAAGTTTGGTACAATGATATATTGTGACTTCCTAGTCAATGCACCCCTAGGATCTATAATAAGGTGATGAACTCTACCCCACATGGCCAAATGAAAAAAGGGGTAAAAAATTAAGAACTTTATGTTTCTAAGTCACCCAAAAATAGGGGAGAATATGCACAAAATAACCCTACAATACACTCAAATAAAAAGCAAACATTTGTATGAAATTAAATTACATTTGAAAATAAACAAGTTTTTCTTATAGCTCAATTTCAAATGTGAATGCTTTTTAAGCCCAAATCAAGATGTGTAGAAAAATAAATATACTTTTCTTAGAATTTAAAACCCATATTTTTCTCAAAGTTCTATAAAATAAATGGTTAGAAGTTTTAAGATGAGCAATAAATTTGGTCTTTTGAGGCCTCAAGTTTTTGTCAGAAAGTGATTTCATTAATACATAGGCAGAATCAATTTTACTAATTACAGAGTGATTTCATCATTTACAAAGTGATTTCATTGATTAAAAATCAATTTTGTTGTTTTAAAAATAGAATAGATTAAAAAATAAGAAGGGGTGAATTTGTCAATTAACTAGTCAAACTCACTAATTATAAAGCCATTTCATCAATTTTAGAGCAATTTCATCAATTCCAAAACTTACACATACTAAATATAAAGTATAAAAAGCGTGAATTCACCGATTAGCATGTCAAATTAACTTATTTTAGAATAATTTCATTGATTCTAGAACCTAAAAATAGAATAGATAAAAAGTATAAAAGTGTGAATTCACCAATTAACAAGTCAAATTTATTTATTATAGGGATATTTTGTTAATTCTAGACCCTACATAAAGAATAAAATAGAAAATGTGAAAGTGTGAATTCACCAATTAAAAGGTCAAATTCATTATTTTCAGGGATGAAATCAATGTTTAGCAGGTTGAATTCATCGATTTCACCTGAAACATAAATAAATGACTTTTTTTTAAAAATAAATTAAGCTATTTAATAGGTTGGTTATGATAATTAAATAATTAAAATGGTCTAAAATAACTTTTGTGGTGCATAAAATATTTTGGGTTCCACAAGGCATGCTATTAAATAAATTAAAAATCTAAGAGACGTTAGCCAATTTGTTAGTAAAATAAACCAAAATAAACTTGAATAAATAACATATCAATCCTAATAAAATGGCCGAGATATGTTTTAAAACTATAAAAAAATGTACATTATAAGAGTAAAAAAATGTTTATACCATTTTAAAAGATTTGCTTGAGAAACAGTTTTAAAAGGTTGAGCTCATCTTGTAGGCTATAGAGTCTTTGGCAATGCTTGATTTTGAATGTTGTTTTTATGCAAACCATGAAACATTCCAAGATATATAATAAAATTTTAAGATATTTTAATGAATATTCACTCAAAGGCATGATTTGTGGGGTACTGGGTTTTGTAAACCTATTGGTGGAATAATAGTAAGTGGAGTACTTTGTATACCATGGATGTGTCAAAAATGAATGGATATCAATATAATTCAGATGGGTGGATAAATTATGGATCTAACCTAAGGTGGGTCTAATAAAAATAAACTCAGAAAGAGGGAAAGGTAAGGAAGAAAAGAAGGCCTTTGGATCAAACAAAATGAAACCTTTCTAATCTAGCACTTGAACTAAATGTTGGATAAGTAATAAGAAACCAATATTTATTGTAAGGAAATTTAATCACACCTATAATCAAATAGATTTAAAATTCAAAGGAAACAAAAACATAGTAAAATTAATCATATATAATCAAATGTTTTTGCATTTGTAAATTTGTGTTTGCACCTCTACAAGGAGGATTATGATTAATACATAAAAGGAATTCAAATCATAAATAGAAAAATATGAATAATTATAAGTCATGTACAATTAGAATATTAAAATACCATAATGATATAACTTCTTACCAAATCCATAGGTTTTGAGAAGTATCAATATTTGCACATCAAAACCAATTTTAGAACTTTCCTTAGAATTTCTCATTAACTTCAATAGCCAAAATTCTTCTCATTGGGATTAGAAACATACAAATTTATATAAACTTGGTATTTAGATGCCTCATCTCTCAAGAAAATTCTAAAATTACGTATCTAAGCATGCATGTACAATGGTGCTCACCAAAAATAGAATTATTCAACTAAAATATAATATATACATGCCAAATTAAATTAGGAACTAACAATTATAACTTAGCTAAATCATGTAAATACATATTTACTTAAGAGGGTGATGATGTGGCACCACTAGAAGAAGAAAATGTTGGGGTGACTATTGTAGAAACTTAACTGGATGAAACTATCATAGTAACCTGAGTTATAGTTAGAGCAGACAATATCATTATAGATATGGCATAAGTTGTTGCCAATGTAGATGTAGCAATAGGTATTAGAAGTGGCACATATGTTGGCCCTATTTATGTTTTCATTGGTGTATATCTCAATAACTAAGCACTTTGAGTGGGTGCCTATGGTATCTTTGATGTTTAATTTTATTGCTTTTCTACCTACATTTATAAATATAACACATATATAGCCCTAAGTTCAATATCAGTAGATTTAAAATCAAGAAAATACCTTTTGAATAGTTATGGGAGCTTGTCCATCAACCTATTATGTGTGACTAAATAGATTTGACCTCCACATCAAGTGTCTCAGTTCTTATGATTTTGTCCCTAGTGAAATTCACTAGTTGCATAATTTCATCATTGGTTTTATAGACTGTGGGTTACAGCTCAAAGAATATTCAAATAAATGTGTTTGTGAACAAATTTCCTAATAGGAGTGTTAACCTCATTAAATATAATTTCTTTCAAAATATAGTCTACTTCTCTCTCTTGATTCATAAATTATTTTACTAGACTTTGCATCTACTAATGTTAGTCAAGCAAGCCATCTCTTTTGGCATTAATGTAATTCTAGGCCCATATGGTTTTTATTTTTCCTATTAAGTTTAAGTGTGCATGCACCTTATTTCTAGTTGTCTAGCTTAAAAATTGAATCTTAACTTTGATATCCTTCATTTTATTAAATAATTGAATTATGTCTCCCCACTTAGGCTAGGATGTAGTCTTTTTAAACCTTATTAAGTGAATGGTGTCATATAACATTTTGGTTACCCCTTATAGATTGGTCATATATTTTTAGCATTTATTTCATTACTTCTTTGGTAGAATCCATAAAACTTTAAGGTTACTCATGTTGTATCTATCCAGGTCTAAAGGATTTAATTTTCTTCTATTTATCAAAGAGAATGCCTTCTCTTCATTCCAAATTGTTTTCATTCTATAACCACAATCTTCATTTTAACCTTCCTTAAGGTATCATTGTGTCTATCAAAGTGGAACTTGATTGTTGGTTACTCAATAATTATGAATTCATGCATTCTTGCTTCCTCTTGTTGTAGTTGGTTAATCCATGGAGGAATGTTTAATACCACTTACTACTCTATTTGTTCTATAACTACATGAATGGAATATGATTACCTTAGAGGATACATCATTATAGGATAATATGTCCCTAATACAATAAAAATAGGTATAGCCTACCTCTTTCCAATAATCTACTTCTATGCTAGTGTATTAATAATGTATTTATCCTTCCTATTTAACCAATACATTGAAACTATAGGGTAATCTTCATGAGTAACTTGGCCAATGGGCATTCCCAATTGTTTATACAACCTAAGGGTGTGGCCTATGCAAAAAATGGAGGTGGATAATAGGATTTCAAAATGTACTCCCACTGATGTTGCGAGGGACTGAGGACTAGTTCCACTAAAGAATTAATAGGTCATTAGGGTGTTTAGTAGATTTTTTAATTAACATGTGACTATTTTATATGCAACCCTAATATTAATGGTGTTAGTAAGAGGAACCATATTATAAAACTGGTCTATAATGGTCAAAATTGGTATTATAACTACTTAAAGCTTATTTGTCTAGCTCAAATAATGTATAGAATGAGTATTTTATATCATAGAAATTGTATAAATATAAAATATAAATTGAGGAAGCTATCAAAGAATGAGGTATTATTGTACTTACAATCTGGGAGGTGATAGTTGGGGAAATGGTTGTTACAATTGTTACCATTGTATCCTGAGATGTAGAGCATTGGGGTGTAGTTTATGGTGGACCTTATGTTGAGGTTTTCAATTTTGACTCTACATCCCCTTCTACATCTCATTATTTATCTAAAAATAATTTGGTGGCCACCAAGCTAACATGTCCTTGATCAACCTTTTTAGATTCACCCAATATTTTAGTTTCTCTAGACTAAGTACTCTCTTCAGTCATCCATTCATCTTTTTCCTCTATTTTATTTGTCTCACTAAATGACTCTATTTCCTTAGTGTCTATTTTGGACACTTATTCTTCTTCAAATACCAATATTTTATATCCTTATTCATTGTTATAAATTTAAATAAGATCTGATCTTTATTTACCCTTTCTTCTATCCTCCTTTTCTTTGGTAACTTATGCTTGTTTCCCTTCTAATTTCACTTTTTAGGGTGAAATAAGAGGAGTCTTAGGCTTTTTTATAGGTATTTATCTATTTATAAATAGTAAGGGCTAGCCTTGTAGAAGGTGGAGTGGGAGATGAAGGGATTACAGTGGCGACAGGTGGTAATGAAATAGGGGAGTTGTGACCATTAGAGGAATTGTAGGTGGTGAAGGTGGTTGCCTTAGAGATTGAAGCATTACTAATAGCGATGTTGTTACCATAGGAGGTGATCCAAAAGGATAAATAATGGAAACATGAGACAAAAAAGTAGGAAGAGATACCTTTTGTGTTATAGTCAAGAGAGACAATGGTAACAAAGAATATCTTAGTTGTTGTAGTAGGACTTACATGTCTGTCCACACTAACTAGATATTAAGGTGAAGTAGTATCAACTAAATGTGTATGGGTAGTCTTAACTATATCTTCAATACTTAATTCTCTAAATGGTCCAACTTGCTCCTCTATGTCTAATTCTATGTGAGGAAAAGGCCCATGAATAGGTTTAAAACCCCATTATTCCTTTTCAATCAACTTTGCATCTTCCTTAGTATTTGTGGGATCATATTAGATCCTCTATGTTATAATCATTGACATTTTTACCCTTCACATCTTAATAACAACCTTAGTGTCATATTCTACATCCATGAACACATAGTCATCACTGTAGGACTGGTGACCATAGTTCATTTTCACTTTCCTTTCATATCTCTTGATATGTTTCTTAAAATTATTCTTGGGGTCCCAATGTCTAAATGGTGCCCATTTAAATCCATGATGCATCCTTATTCTTCCAACATGTTAGAAGTGTTCCTACCTTCTATATTGCATTTGATGAATTTTTAGAGGGGTTGGGTGGACGGATGCTTGCTTATCTCTTCATTACTCAACATCAACATTGTTAACCAATTAAGCATCTATTTCCTACTCATCCAATTTTTTAGGCATAATTTAGGGTACGTAAAAAGGGTGTGCTTTGGTACTTCTATCATAATTATAGTGCAGTCAGTATAAAACTAGTAGTCACCCTTTTTTTAAATAATCTTATTTATGGAGTTTGATAGCCTAATCATGTTCTTCTCATATATGGTCTAGTAAACCATTTGGTAAAATGTTTCTATCAACATTTTAAATTATTTTATAAACTTGTACATATGCAGGACATTGAATTCATCATAAATCATGTTCTTTGCGTATTATATGGATGGTTTCCAAGGTTATTCATATGTTGAGTGCATAGTTACAATCATAGCATCTACCACGTAGGACATCATATAGAAGTTACCATCTACTAAAATTCCTAGATTTTTTATTAA
>JARHVA010007504.1:457500-472500 GCA_037957365.1 Torreya grandis | reverse complement strand
GCGTGTGTGTGTGTGTGTATTATTCATTGAAATAGTTTATTTATGAATAAAATAGGTTCATTTATCATTATTTATATTTTTGACTTTATCACTAACCTAAAAATTATGGATCTTAATGAAACCTTATGTAAACATGCATCCATGACAACTAGGTTAGTCACTCTTATCAATGGCTAAATCAATCAGAAGTTTCCTTGTGTTAATTACTAGAGTATTATAATCCACATATAGAAACTAGGTGTCATCTTTAGAAATAATTATGTTTACACTATTGAGGTCTTGATGGTTAGATGAAAATTTTGATCAATTAATAGTTGCACATATTAAAATTTGTTCTCTTGTATCTATTACTTGGTCAAAACATAAATATGTTAACTATGTGGTGAATGAATCTCAAAAAATTCAAATTCAAGATTAATTTTCAGATGTGCAATATAGTGTTAGGAAACTAGACACCTTGTAGCAATAAATAACTAGTAATTATAATAAATAGATAATTCATATAGATAGAATACTAAACATGCATGAGATAAAACACTAATTTTACGTGGTAAAATTGTAGTCAAAGCTAAGGAAATATCCATGGTGCAAGATATTAGGCTTTTATTAACTCAAGATGAATAGTTTACATGCATATTCATTATCATCCACTTTGGCTCTCAATAAAGATAAATAAAACTAATTGAAAAAGCACCGTTAAATTCCTCCTCCTTAAAATAGAGTGAAAAAATGCCATTAAGACTTTCCTTCCAAAAAATAGAATTCTATAGCATTTATCTTTCAATAAATAGGGATTTGTCTACAAAAAATTCCTACCCTCTAAGACACCACCACCCACCTCCTATGCGACAGTAATAAGGGGTCATTGACAACTACACCCCTTTTTAGGAAGTGGGATTTAAACCATGTCATAAAGGAATCCAACATTTAACATTATTTTCACATATCTAACATATAGTGATTTTTAAAATATGAATGATTTTTTGATAAAAATTCATTCCTTGTATTTAAAATTATCTAGTTTGAGTGTTAAAATTTCAGATTTATAATTAATTTATACTATTATAAAAAAGTGTTTATCCTTTTCAACATTTCTTTACAAATGTGCATTCGTAACTTGTTACCCTATGTTAGCTACTCGATTGAAGTTTGATTTATTTATACTTTGTTGCATCAAGAAGAATAAAAAATATTTCAATTTGTTAGTCTATATATAAACACTAACATAAGAACAACAAAGATAATTCTAAGTCTAACTATATAAATGATATAAAAAAAAAAGACTGCAAGTCTAACTCAAAATTAAAAATGAATAGAATGTACGTATTGTAATAAAACCAATCATGATGAAGATGATTCGAGACATTAAACATTATAAGATAAAAGCAAACATTGTTTCTACTACTTGTTTTACCTTTGATTTAGTATTATTGTGTATCTAACTTTTCCTTTGTCTCTTTTTCTTACTTATTGTATTATAAGGTTTTCAAAAAAATATCTTTTAGAGCTTTTGTAAATGCAAAACCTTTTTTGTATAATCATTTTTAAAATTTGCATATAAGTTTCTTGTAATGCTTTGACTAGCTTCATTTTTCCCGTACAAGATTAACCATTTTAGAAGTTGTCTCTTTGTTCTTCTTAGATCTCCTTTTATGAATTTGAATGTAAATCCTTTATGACATACTTTTTCTCTTACCCTAAAGATTTGGTGATAACCTTTGTGTTTTACGTGTTCTTCTGGATTATTTTTTGCTATCTCCTTTTTATTGGTCTTTGTTTCAAAAAATATTGACCATTTTTCTTACCCATGAGAATCTTAGAGATTGTTGATAAATGTAGCTCCACCTTTGGAATATTTTTAGCAACACCTATTTATTTATTTTCAATTTGTAATCATTTTAATTACTCTTGAAATAAATTATTATTAATAGGGAGAATTATATAATGTCAACTCCCTTCTTTGTTTGTAAATATTTTCTCCACATTCATAACCTCGAATCAAGTTTAAGGGGAATGTCTAAGAGATTAATATTAATTGAGTTCACTTTTATCTTTTCTAATTTTATAGGTGTGTAGGTTTTGTATTTATGTGAATGTTTAATTTAAATAAATCCAGATTAAATGAGGTGTCTCTCCCCTCTTTTATCTTTTTGTATAAATATTATAGTTACTTATACAAGTAACTTCTCCTCACACATATCACATACTTCTCTTTATTTTTTAGAAAATAGGATTTTGACACACATTCAAGAGATCTTATAAGATCACGATGAGATTATTTATAACTCCCTTGTATTTCCTCTTGTTATATTTAAAGAGCCCTCTCCACTATTTTCTTCCACTTGAAACTCTCTCCTTTTCACTATTCTTCTTAATTCTAAGTTTATATGGTAAGAATTATTATTTACAAACCTTATTAATAAATACATTTGTTTTAATTTTTTATTTAACAATTTCTCACTTCAAAAGTTATGTCTCACATTTTATAGTTTTGTTTATTCTTAAGATGATATTACTTCTTCTGTATTTTTATTTTTGTATTTTCATTGTTAATTAATCACAATCTAGACATAAATTCTTCATAGAAGATGTTTGAGAAATCTCACGACAAATTTCCACAACTGGATCTTGCTATATCACCACCCTGTCTACAAGGATGTGGAACCAAAGATGATCTAGCAAAGAAAAAATAAAAGGTGGGCATAACTTTAACTGAAGATGCAATTCACGTTAGGAAGGGTATGGTTCAGGCGAAAAGCCAAATGATCTACCATCGATTTCATAAATATCTATTTTTTTAAATATAATCTTACATGATACATTTTACTTGTTGGAGGTTGACGCTAACCAAATGTGACTGTAAGTTGTGCATGTCCACCCACTTTTTGTATTGACAAATATATTTTTACTGGTTGAAATTTAAGATAAATTGCTCTTTAATTTTAAATTTTAAAAAAAAAAAAAAAAAAGTTGCTTAGAACTGTTATGTATCCTAAGAATAAAGAGCACAAACACTATTTTATGTATATCAGACACTATTTTATGTATATCAACAATGACTATATGGTAAACAATGTTATTAATTTCTGTAAAAGATAATTTTGCTATTTGCATTGGATCTGTTCAAATCGACATGGTCAGATCCAACTTGATCTCATTTGCTGGCGGAAAGTCATTATTCCGATTTATTTCAAATCTTTCCAGCTGCGTGTTATCAATGATATGAAATAGATTACTGTCAATCATATCACGTTGCATTCCATTCTTTTGCCAAACTGCTGCTTTTCCAGTTTGCTGACTTAGTCTTTGAATCAATTGTTGCTCAGACGGGGCCCTTCACATCAATGGCTGTTCCATCTCAGTTTGTTGACATTGTCTATTTGATAATAATAAACTAACATGGTTAAGCTCTTTATCCTGTCAAAGAAAGAATATCATGGGGAAACCATCAGTAAACACGTAATCTTTTCATATATTACTCAAAGAGCCTAACTACTTTGATAATCAATGTTATCTAACTGTGGACTGGATGCAATCGCTTTGAACAGGAATATATACAGCAGATTCTGAGCCTCACCTTCAAAACTAATTGCTGGGATGAACAGTTTGAAGTGGAAATCTTATTTGCAGAAAATTCTTCTACGGCTATATGATCTGCAAACATGAAATATTTTCTCTTGTAAAACGCATCTTCTATAAGTTAATTTATCCCATTCTGTGGATATTGAATATCATAATTGTTCAGGACTGAACTACATATGAAGTATGAAGTTTTCACCTCGTATGTAATCTCTATAGCTTCTGTTCATACTTGACAGTTGTGAAGAAATTTATTTTAGACCGGTGGAAGTTGTTCCACCCGCCATGAGAAGCAATTCGGTTGCTTCAGTCAATAGCCTGTAACTTATAATCTAAACAATAAGAGTTTATAGTTTTAACGGTTAATGTTTCAAAGAAATTCTAATTTACTATTGGGATTCTGAGTGTGCTGGTTCTTTATATAGAAAGATGCAGAACATCAGTGAAAATTGAAACATTGCTGACCCTATAAAATCCCTAATCCAATCATTATTTCCTTTTCAATGAATATTGAGGATCAACACTTTCTGGCGAACTCTGAATATTCTGCTGTGGAAGGCGTTTGGATTCAGATTGTGCTGCAAATCAACACCCCGATAATATGTTAATAAACCTAGCCTGACTGATTAAAAGAGAGTGTCCAAGAAACAAACTAGTCTCCATTTTAAAGTATAGCCTAATATTATTTAATTACCATAGCTTTCCATATCCTGGGTAGACCTGTACATGTGGATCAAATTGAATAAAACACAAGTAGATTAAGGGATTCTATAATTCATAAAATGGCACCTCCAGCCTGATAGATAAAAATAGAGCATAAACACAAGAAAACAAACAGATTGCTACTGCAATTCTTGCAAAAATAAAATAAAATTATTGATCTTCTTTTTCCTTGCTTACAATGCTGCGCCCAAGGCATCTATAAATAGATTTTCTTGGCAAAAATAACTGAAAATAAACTAATTGTTTAACTGTAGCTAACTAATCCTCTAACTGCTTGAACAAACTGATTGTTAACTACTTAAACTAACTAATTCCTAACTGTCAGTTAACTACTTGCATGCATGAGGAGGGAGGTGCAACAGACAGTTAAACTGTGGGTGGAGAAATTATCTCCAATTATACTTCAGTTTCTAACACTCCTTAATTTTTACCACTAACAACTTCAGCATTTACAATGCCTAAATTTTATCTTAAATAATCAAAGGTCTCCTTTGCTAATGCCTTTGTAAATATATCTACCAATTGATCTTCAGATCTGCAAAATTCCAGATGGCTTTCTCCATTGTTCACTCTCTGATAAAGTGAAATCTTGTATCAATGTGCTTGCTTCTCTTATGAAAAATATGATTTTTTTATAATGCGATTGTTGATTTGTTATCACAGAAGATTGGTGTTGATTCCTTCTGTGCTTGTAATAAATCTTTCAATATTTTTCTCATCCAAATTGCTTGACATGCTGTTGATGTGGCTGCTACATACATTGCTTTAGCTGATGAAAGTGTCACTATAGGTTATTTTTTGGAAGCCCATGTGACCACACCTGTGCCTAAAAGAAAGGCATGTCCAGAAGTACTCTTCCTATCATCAACGCTACCTACAAAATCACTATCAGTAAAACCAATCAAACTAAAATCATTAGTTGTGGAATATAAAATTCCATATTCTGTAGTTCCTGCCACATATCTCAATATCTTTTTTCCAACTTGCCAATGTGAGTCATTTGGTGACTCCATGAATCTTGAGATTAAACTGACCCCATACATGATATCTAGTCTTGTAGCTGTAAGATACATCAAACTACCAACTAGTATTTTGAATGTTGTAGAATCAACATTAGACCCTTTGTCTTCTTTGCTAAGTTGGGTTCCTGTAGCAACTGGTGTAGGTGTTGGTTTACAATTCAGCATCTTAAATCTCCTTAACACATCCTTTGCATATTTACTTTGACAAATAAAAATTCTCTTCTCTGATTGTAAAACTTCTATGCCCAAAAAATACTTCATTAATCCCAAATCTGTCATTTCAAATTTTTTCTTCATTGCTGATTTAAAGTGTCTATAGACAAATTTTTAGTGAAAATCAAATCATCAACATACAAACACACAATCAAAATCTGACCTTCTTTATTGATTTTTGTGTACAAAGTAGGGTCACTATTGCTTCTGCTGAATCCATTGTTTATCATATATGAATCAATCCATCTATACCATGCTCTTGGTGCTTGCTTGAGACCATAAAGGGCCTTCTTCAATATGTAGACTTTTTCTTTATGTCCTTGTACTTCATAACCTGTGGGCTATTTCACATACACTTCTTCATCTAGAAAACCATTCAAGAAAGCTAATTTGACATCCATTTGATATACATACCAATTATTTTGAGTAGCTATTGATAAAACCATTCTAACAGTATCAAGTCTAGCAACTGGAGCAAATGTTTCATTATAGTCAATTCCATGTTCTTGTGCAAAACCTTTTGCTACTAACCTTGCCTTTTGCTTTTCAACATTTCCATCTGCATCAAATTTAGTCTTATAAACCCATTTGACTCCTATATAATCCTTACCTTTAGGTACATTAGTTAGATCGCATGTTTGATTTCTTTCAATGGCATTCATCTCTTCATCCATTGCTTTTATCCAATGTTCCTCATTAACTGCTTCTTCATAATACATAGGATCATAAGTGAAAAGAGAAAAATTTGAAACCAAATCTAATTTCTCTTCTTCTTGATTATAAATCTCATTCAAGTTTCTCATTTTCTTACCTTTCAATCTTGATCTTAAAGTAGCAAGAGTTGGATCTGATTCATCACTTACTTGTGAATTTGGAGTAGGGTGGCATGCATGACCAGATGATTCACCTTGTTCAAACCTCCTAAATGTTCTTATTAGAGTGCTTGTTCTTGCTTGTAGAGAGGATTGTCCACCTTGAAAATTTTGTTCTTCAAATTTTTCTTCAATTTGTGGAATTGGTGTTCCAATTGTGATGGTGCTACCATCCCATGCTTCTTCTTCCTTAAATTCAACATCTCTACTAATAATCACTTGTTTTGAAATGGGTTTATACATCTTATAAGCCTTTGATTCTTCACTATAGCCAATCAAAATGCATTTCTCACCTCTATCATCAAGTTTTCTTCTTAATTTAGATGGTATAAGAGAATATGCAATACAACCAAAAATTCTGAAATGATGTACACTATGTTTCTTACCACTCCATGCTTCTTATGGAATTCGATCTTTGACACTCTTTATTAGGATTCTATTCAGAATATATACTGCACATGCTACTGCTTCTGCCCAATATTCATTTGACAAGTGTTTGGCCTTCAACATGCTTCTTGCCATCTCCATGATTGTTATATTCTTTCTTTTTGCTACACCATTCTGCTGTGGTGTATACCTTGTAGTCAATTGCCTTTTGATGCCATGATATCTGCAAAAATCTTGAAATTGGTTAGACATATATTCACCTCCTCTATCTAATCTAAGTACCTTGATATAACGGCCACTCTACTTTTCAACCATTGCCTTGAATTCTTTAAACTTTCCAAAGGCTTCAACTTATGTTTGAGAAAATATATCCACGTCTTTCTGCTAAAGTCATCAATGAAGGTTAGAAAATAAGTACTACCTCCAAATAATGGAGTTTGCATTGGTCCACATAAATCACTCTGGACTAGCTCCAATATTACCTTTGCTCTATATGAGACTCCTACTAGAAATCTCTCTCTATGTTGTTTTGCTAGAATACAACTGTCACATGAACTTCCTGGCTATTCTATTAGTGGTAATCCCTTCACCATATTTTTCTTTTGTAACAAATTCAAACCTCTAAAATGTAAATGTCCATACCTTAAGTGCCATAGCCATGATTGGTCTAGCTGCATGGTTTTGAAGTGGGCTTCCTCTTCTCCTTGGATGCACTAAATTCGAAGAGGGAACATTCAATTCTTGGTCATCTCCACTTTTCCTATCAACCTGTCACTTGGAAACTTGTCTAGTATTATGCAAACATTATCCATAAGGGATACTCTATAGCCTTCTATACTAACTTTCCAATACTCATAAGATTATGCTTTAGTCTAGGTACAAAATAAACATCAGGTATAAACCTTCTTTCACCATTCTTTGCCAAAACATTTATTACACCTTTACCCATTACATCCACTTTGATATCATTTCCTAATTTAACTTCAAATCTTATAGAATCATCAAGACTAGCCAAAAATTCTTTATTTCCTGTCATATGATTACTGCATCCACTATCTAAGAACCAAATATCTCTAGCTTTTTCTTGAGTAACATGACAAGTGAGAAATAAACTAGATTCACCTGAATTAGAACTAGATTCACCTATGTAATCAGCATTCTGCTTGTCCACATATCTTTGTTTCCTTCTGCAGTCACTTGCATAATGTCCAAATTTTTTGCAATAATAACATTGAATATTAGATTTATCAAACCTCTGTGAACTTTGATGAAAGTGATTGTTGCCACGTCCTCTACTGCTGTAGTTGTGATTATTGTTTTCACCTTGATCTGGATTGTTCCTTTCAATTCTACCTCTTTCGCTTCCTCTACCAAATGATACCTGTGACTTGAAAGCATTCTCAAGAGAAGTGTTGTTATTTCTATTCATTCTAGATTCATGTGTTAACAAAGAACCCATTAATTCATCTACAGATAACTGTTCTAAATCCTTGGTTTTCTCAATAGCTACAACTATTGTATCAAATTTATTGGGTAAATTCTTGAGTATTTTTTCTATGATCTTCTGATCCGTGATTGTTTCTCCATTAGATCTAATTTGATTCACTATATTTAACACTTGACCCATAAAATGGTCTATAGATTCTGAATCATTCATTTGTAAATTTTTAAAACTTCACCTAAGAGATTGCAATTTAGCAATTTTTACCTTTGTATAACCTTTATAGGTAGTCTCCAAGATTTTCCATGCCTCTCTGGATCTCGTGCTGCTACTACTCTGGAAAAAATTGATTCATCCAATCCCTGTTGGATTATAAATAAAGCTTTTGCATCTTTTTTCTTGTTCTCTTTAAACTCGTCCTTTTGTGGTCGAGTTAATGCCAGATGGACTACCTCGTCCTGCAGTTCTACAAAACCATTTTCTACCAGATCCCAAACTTCTTGTGAGCAAAACAATGTTTTCATTTTAATTGCCCAAAAATCGTAATTCTTACCATTAAAAATGGGAATTTGAGGCTGAGAAACACTGTTATTCGTTGCCATGTTTCAATTTGAAGTGACTAAATCGTACTTCTTTGTTGTGCTTCTTCCATGATCTGACTTTAAAAAATTTTTTTTTTTTTTACTCCACGAGCCAGGCGCTACCTTTCAACGGCTCAGCTAGTTCTTTTATTCCACGTTGGCTAGGTGCTTGTCTTTGACTTCCCCTGCAGTCTGTGTATCTCAGAATGCTATAGAAGGCTGGCTGAAGGTTCTATCTGGTCTACATAGGCTGTTTGGATGGCTTTCTGATTTGTTGTTTCAGAACACAATCGCCGACGTCGGTGGGTCTGCTGAGGTCGGTCAGGTAAATGGTATCGATGTCGGTTGGGTTGCCGATGTCGGTCGAGGTTGTCGGCCTTGGACTCCTTGGCGCTCCCTGCTAGCTCACTCCTGTGCTCCCTGCTAGCTTTGTCTTCTGTTGTGCTCCAAACTGTTGGCTTTACTCTTTCTAACCTGAGCTCTGATACCAGTTTGATAGATAAAAACAGAGCATAAACACAAGAAAACAAGAAAACAAACAGATTGCTACTGCAATTCTTGCAAAAAAAAAAGAAAAATTATTGATCTTTTTCTTTGCTTACAATGCTACGCCCAAGGCATCTATAAATAGATTTTCTTGGCAAAAATAACTGAAAATAAACTAATTGTTTAACTGCAGCTAACTAATCCTCTAACTGCTTGAACAAACTAATTGTTAACTACTTAAACTAACTGATTCCTAACTGTCAGTTAACTACTTGCATGCATGAGGAGGGAGGTGCAACAGACAGTTAAACTGTGGGTGGAGAAATTATCTCCAATTATACTTCAGTTTCTAACACAACCTCTACAATTTGCAATAAATACAAAAACACGCGATAAACAGAAAATGTAATGTAAGATGGCTTTTAACATGGGAGATTATAAATTCCTTGACATTCATTAGCTCAAGGACCAGCTTTGGAGTCGCCCCTGCAAAATATCGAATTATAAATAAGAATGTTCTCAAAAGAAAAATCTACAATAAATATCAGAAGACTTACTATCTCGGCCCCCAAGATGTTGCACTGCATTCACAAAACAGTGATGAAGGTTAAGGAGTCCAGCGAACGCGAGGAAACTTAGAGCGTTTGTATTGTCTTCTTTCGCAGCTGCCCGTTTTTAATTTTCCTCTCTTTTTTCAGTTAGAGAAGCCAATTGTATCACTACTTTTGACCCAACTTTTTGGTGTTGATATCCATCCATGTCAGGTGCCTCATATGGGACGCAAAAGTCCAATCTCGTTCATTAAATGGTACACAGCATTCCAAACATAGAATCCAGAATTAGAATTTCTTTTCGGTGAAAGAAATCAATCAACTTTAGATAAAATTCCCCAAGCCAAAACCCATCTAAAATTCCAGTCAACTCAGTAAAAAAATTGGAATTGTTTTCCTTTTAAATCGGCTTTGGGGATTGCAATCCAGTTTTAGTAGTTCAGCAATTAGCTTTTTCTCTCTAGGATTTGTAGAATCCTGGTGTTTTCTACATGTGAGGCATGTATACTGTAATAGGAATGCCAGCATAAAGCTTGGGAAATGATAGCCTTAAAATGTCATACATCAAAAAAACAATCATAACTTGCAATTAGTTCTCGATTGTGAGTTTTTCGCATTTTTAGGTTTGACAACCTCCGCACAACTTTGCATTCTGTGTCAAACCACACATTCCCCTAACAAATAATTCCAAAATTATTCATCTTCAATTATGATTGGAATTCTTTGATGATGACGTGGATGGTAGGTGAGATTAAAAAATAAATATAACAATTACTTTGGCTCATCAAGCGTATAGCTAACCCTAGGCAGCATAGGCTGTGTCACGGTGACTCTTTTGCATTTTGCTTACGCATGGTCGGTCGGCGACGCTACGCATTGATTGTTGTGTAATATGCATGGTTGTCACTTATGTTTATCTTTCTTTTCTGTTTTTTTTTTGGGGTCTCAATCTTTCTGGTAGGGTTTTGTAAAGAGGAGTACAAATTAGTAGTTGTATGTAAATAGATGGCCGTTGTTTTATGTTACTTTCTTCTTTTCTACAAAATAATAATTTTATAAATAAGATGTTTATTATAATTTTTTTTCAGGGGTCAATATAATAGTAATATGTATAAATGATAGTTATAAGATAGAATTTAGAATCTCAATATTTTTTCTTATATAAATGGTATTGTAGTATTGATTTAAGCCATACATTGAATGTGGAGTCATGTTGCAATTAAATCAACTCTCATGATATTTTTGTTCGTTTTTTATAATAGAAAATAGCGAAGCAAAGATATTGACACTTTGAAAGTCATGGATCCCTTTACAATAGATACAAAACAATTACATCTAACAATTATTTTGAATTAAGTGTGATATATTATACAAACCTTGTAATTTATAATATTCCTTGAAATACCCTACCATCGTCTCTTATAATTTCACTTTACAAAACTATATATATATATATATATATATATATATATATATATATATATATATATATATATATATATATATATTTCAGAGTAAAATAGATGTTAGATATAGCACATAGGTATCTTATTAGGAGTTGTATTTCATGTTTTATTTGCCAATAATATCTTGGGTAAAAAATATATTAATTTAGTATATGAATATCTTGATACAATTTGTATTTCTAATTTACTTGTTAATATCTATTGGAGTCTTAAGTATCTGAGAATTATGGATGTGGTTAATATATTTTTATATATTTCCACCATATGATTGGCTATGGACATACTCAAATGATTAGTATAGAATGAATAGTTGTTTTACATAGTTCAAGATTAGCTTGTTGTTATCATGTTTATATGTATATATAAACATGTGCCTAAAAATTATTTCTCTAACCATTAATGAAGGTGTGTGGTATTATATTTTTCAGGAAATGATATTTCTAACTCCTCATGCAATTTTTGATTTGATATTTTTGAAGAAAACTGGATATAATTTATATCACTTATCTTTGTTTCACAATGTGGATTGGCTACGCTCAGTGGGTGTCACTTGATGTTTATTTGATTTTTTTCCCTCAACATTTTTAGTAGGGTTTTCTAAAGAGGATTACAAATTGATAGGCGTGTCTGATAGGTGTATCTAAATAGATGATCGTTGTCTTATGTTACTTTTTTTTCACCACAAAATATTAAATAACAATAATCTTATAAATAAAATGTTTAATGTAGTTATTCTTAAAGATTAATATAATAATAATATAGATAAATGATAATTATAAAATAAAGCTTGAATCTCAATATTTTTTGTATATAAATGGTATTGTAGTATTGATTTAAGTCATATATTAAATGTGGAGTTATGTTACAATCAAATCAACTTTCATAATGTTCTTGTCCACTTTTTGAAAATAAAAAATAGTGAATCAAAGATATTAACACCTTGCAAAGATATCAACACCTTACAAGTTGTGCACCCTTTTATAATGAATATAGAACATATAAATCCAACAATTATCTTTAATTCAAGTTTAATATATGATATAAACCTTGAGATGTATAATATCCCTTGAAATACCTTACCATCATTTCTTATTCTTTCATTTTTCAAAGCTGCATATAATATATAATTTAATAATATATGTAATTATTATATAATAATATAATTATATTATATATTATATACACTCAAATAGTATAATAAATAATATAATTATACATCACACACACACACACACACACACACACACACATATATATAATATTATAAAATTTTATATATAATTAACATATATATTTTAGATAAATTTATATTAAAACATCTATAGATACCATTTTCAAGGTGTTTATAACATTTTAAATTATTGATATAAATATAATGGGACATCTTGAGAATGATATTTTTTGATGTCATATACATATACATATACTAGTTAATATCATATTTTTAGTATTGTTGATATTATTCTTCAAAATACAAATATTTTTGTTAACAATATAAAGTGAGGACTACATTATGTTATAATTTGATATTCTATCAGAGTAGTTATGGATGGAATTTACAATGTTTAATTTATCTCCTCTCAAAAAATATATAATTAGTTAAGATGGGGATGTTTAAATCGAAGTGAGCATGAAATTTTTTACTTATATTTTATATAATTAGCTCTTTGTGAATGAGTGAAATCTCAATTTCCTGTTATAAGTTTTATTTCCTTCTTCCAATTGTCAAAGAGCATGCAAGATTCCCAAATAAAATATATTTTAATTTAGTAGAGGGGTATTCATTTGAGTTGCATTTCTTGTTTTACTTGTTGATAGTGAATGGCATCCTGGGTAAAACAAATGTTAGTTATAGTATATGGGTATCTTGATAAAAGTTGTACATCTCTTTTACTTATTGATAGTGAATGGTGTTTAGGGTAAAATAGATGTTAGCTATAGCACATAGGTATTTTAATAGGAGTTGTATTTCATGTTTTACTTGTTAATAACATTTTAGGGGAAATAGATATTAGTTCTATTAGATGGATATCATGCTACGATTTGTATTTTTTAATTTACTTGTTAATAGATATTGAAGCCCTAAGTAATCAGAAATGGGTGTTTTAATTTTGTAATAATATTTTAGATCTTCCTAGTTTTTATTTTTGTGACCTACTAGGGAGGACTACACTATATTTTTAGAGGATTATGGATGTGGTTAATATCTTTTTATCATATTTCCACCATATTATTGGCTATGGACATATTCAAATGATTGGTATTGAATGAATAGTTTTTTACATAATTAGTTCAATATTATATTATCATTATCATGTTTATATATATATATATATATATATATATATATACACACATATGCCTAAAAATTATTTTTACAACCATTAATGAAGCTATGTGGTAGTATATTTTTTTGGACATGATATTTCTAACCCCTCATGCAACTTTTGATTGGATATTTTTGAAGAAAACCGGATATGATTCATAAAATTTATCTTTGTTTTAAAATATGGATTGGCTATGGACATTTTCAAATATTTGACATAGCATGTTTAGTTATTTCACTACATGATAATTAATTATATTGTTTTTTTGTCATCATGATGTGTGTGTGTGGATATTAGTTCTTTAACCATGCATGTATCTATGTGATAGTATATTTTGGAAATTTTATTCTAACCCATCATGTATCAATCCAAATATAATGTACCCAACATTGACCATAACTATGTAATTCCTCACTATCTATGTTTGAGATATAAGCACACCTGGACATTGAGATATGCAGCATGGTTTGTTCTATGGAATTATTTGGCTATATCATGAAATGAGTAACTTTGAATTATTATTATATTTATTTATCATGTGTGTGAATATTTTGATAGGCTAAGTGAGTGTGCAGGTGAAAAGTATTTG
The DNA here is from genome assembly GCA_037957365.1 of Torreya grandis. Lineage (NCBI taxonomy): Eukaryota > Viridiplantae > Streptophyta > Pinopsida > Cupressales > Taxaceae > Torreya > Torreya grandis. The sequence goes on along the minus strand of JARHVA010007504.1, from coordinate 458,263 downwards.
ATGGTAGAAAGGGGACAAGGGGGATTGACCAATGGAGCCAATAACCCATTCATATCCTAGATGTGACCTTGGACCACATGCTTAATGTAATTTTTATTACTCTTACCTATGTTGTGTATCAATCATTTATTTTCTTATAATATTTTGTTGTGAATTTATAATCATAAATTAGTGGGCCACCTAATATATTAATTTAACATTTTAATAGCCACTTTGCCTTATGTAGAGTTAGCCCCACTTTAAGAATATTGGAACCCATATAATTTAGGGAATGAATCTTTAAAATTAAATAAAAACTCCCAAAATATATATGTTAGGTGTCTAAAGATTCCATATTTTACTTGTGTGCCATGGGGACTCTCTAAGAGGCCCTCTACCCAAGTTTGAAGCCTTCTAGACATTTTTGAAAAGCTTGGGGTTGTATGGTATATAATATCCACTTGTTTTTCCTTAAAAGGTGGTGTAATGCAATAGCAAACTCACCCTTCATAAGATTGCAATCTTATATTTACAATTCTTCAATATTCAAGGATGTTATTTATAATAGAATACAATGAAGAATAAGAAGATAGAATAATTTAAGGAGCATGACTAAAGTAATTTAAAATTCCATTCCCAATGTATTTAGGTAAGTCCTATACTATCTTGTGGAAAATGTGTAGAATCTTAGTATTATTGTGTTGAAAATGTGTATAATTTAGTATTATTGTTTACCCTAAGGTTTGACTTTCAAATTTTAAATCTTACAATTATGAGTAATTTA
>JARHVA010007504.1:337500-452500 GCA_037957365.1 Torreya grandis | reverse complement strand
CCATTTTTTTGGTTTCTTTCTCACTCTATTACATATTTTTAGTGTTATGGAGATATTTTGTATTTTTTATTTCTAAGTACATGTAAGCTTTTGAAGTATAATAGTTTAATTGTTGTTTGAATTTAAACTCACTTCAACCAATTATTATTTATGAAAATTGCACCTACAATATATATTCATGTTTAAACACTTAATATGTATTGTATATGGTAAAGAAGACAACCCTGATGCAAAAATCACCCTTCAAGTTCAATAAAAATAGTAAATGAAAAATGAAGAGACCTTAGGTATGATTGGCATAGCTATCACTCCCAATATGTGTATATTGATGCATGTTCTCTTATATATGTTGCTTGTTCTCTCTTTTGAATCTTATGAAATGGTGTTAAATGACCTTGTATATATAGTAGTATCTTGTGTAAAAACCATTTAGACATGTCGGTTGTATTAGATCAATCCTATTGACCTAGTATGTTTGTAGGCTAACTGACTAGGTTTGTGTTAGGTCAGTTAGGAGCTAAGAAACCAAAAGAGATAAAGTGTCCCCAAAACACACTAGGTTGACTAGGTCGACCTATTTTGTTGAGTAGGAAGTCTAAAAATCCATATGGCCAACCTAGTTTATTGAATAGGAATAAGGGAGATGAAATAAGGAAAAGAGGGATAAAGCATGGAAAATGATGTAAATGATTAGGAAAGAGATAAATAATCCTACAGTTCATAGTTTTATGGAGTTAGTGTGTAAATATCAAGTGGAAAAAGGAACAATAATCTTATGAAGCATCGATGGTCTGCCCACCCCTTTCTTGGTGTACCCTTTAAGGCATGCACTTAGATAGATTAAGACTTGATAGGTTCTTACAAGATATAAAGTGTCATTAATCAATAAAAATCTGAAAATATTATGTGTATAAATATGCTCTAGCTAAATCTCATCACATGTCACGTTAGTACAACACATGATGGTGCTTCAAAGACAGAACATGATAACACACAATGCTGATGCTAAGTATGTTGTAGTAAGCAACAAATAAGATAAATGAAAGGATTGAACTGAAAAACACATACCTTTAATTTACCGTAGTGTTTTAGATAAATAATAAGACTACAAGAAATTAAAGGAGTCTAATGTAAAGCACACTAGGTGAACCTGTATAAGTTAGTGCAAAAAATAGACAAAAATAGATTTTTGGAAAATGGGCATATAGAATTGGAAAAGAGATAGATATTTTTAGTAAAATTGGAAAATTAGTGTTGGTAAAACAAGGTTTACAATATTAAAGGCAAATAAATGACAAAAATATGGTAAATGAATGACAAATGATAGAAAATAAATGACAAATGATGGCAAACGAATGACAAACGATAAGAAAAGTATGACAAATGATAGGAAATTAATAACAAATGATGGAAAATAAATGACAAATGATTGAAAATAAATGAAAAATAATATGAAATAAATGACAAATGATTGGAAAACATGGTAAATCACATTAGAAAATATGTAAAACATAAATGGAAACAATGAAAGTAAAACATACTAAATCACATTTGGGAAACATGTAAAACATGAAATATCAATGCAAGAAAACTTGAACAAAGATATATAAGAAATTAAAAAGTAAGCTTGTGTAAGATAGAAAAAATAAAAATATGAAATAATGTGGAATGAAATATAAGTCAAGATGTAAGACAAACATGAAGAAGGCATACATAAAGAGAAACATGTAATAATGGAAAATGGGTGTGAACTCAACTATCCACAACAGAAGGGTAGCAAAAAAATGAAAAATGAAAGAAAAGAGTGATCCATAGTTACTCAAGCTTGTTATTTTTATCTAAGGATAGATAATACTAAAATAAAATATTGTTAGCATGATTTTAAGATGTGAAGAAAAAGGAAGTATAGAAGAGTGGAAACAGATTTAGAATCATAATTTACATGGCAAGGGGGGAAATGAAATGGGTGGATGGGAGAATGAATGAAAAACCAATGCAAAGGAACTCTTTATTGATGTCAAGACACTTAAATTAGGTTTTTCAAAACAAGAGAACTTTTGACCTTGAGGACTATGAAGAACTTCTCTTAGCGACATAAGTCTTGGTTAAACAAATGGAGTATGTATATCATAACATGAAGGCTATATGCATGAAAATCAAAATGGACCTACCTCCCCACGATGTGTTCCCTACTCTTTAGGACCCCTTAAGAGCTGTCAATCTACTACAAAGATTGGATACTTATGTGAGAAAGTAGGTAGCACCATAGAGTTTTTTTTTAATTACCCTACTCCAATCTACTAGCCTACTATACCACAAAGGACTTTTTCTCTATGTGAATCCAATTGTGGAGTTTGAGCTTTGATTAGAGATATGATATATGTTTTTAATCATGTCTTTTGGTGTGACTTTGACTTTTGAGATTTGTATGTTTCCTTTAAGACATTATTGCCTTTTGTTTTAAATGATTTGGATTTTAACTTTATTGATGGATTTTTTTATTCCTCCTCCATATGGATTTGGAAAACCAAATATGGATGCTAAATATGACTTTCATTTGAAAACTTTGGGACAAGATTGCTAAGAGAGAGAACTTCAAAGAGCATGGGGTCTAAGAGTCTCATAAATCCAAGTGTAATAAAAGTACTATCTTGACTTCAACCTTGTTTTATCTAATGTGGAGATGAAAGAAAGGATAAATCAAGAGGAATGACACATGGAATATTTTAAATTACTTCAAATCATAAAAAAGTGATAAAGGGAAAAAAGAGGGATACAATGACAGTAAAGTGTGATTTCTTATCATGAGAAAGAGGGAAATGGAGGAAAACATGCTAACATAGATTGTTTAAAAAATCCATCTAGCAAAAGAAGCAAAAGCTAATGTCTAAAAATAAGGATCACAAAGAACATGAAAAAGATGAAAATTTTATGAGGGTCGAGTCCTATCCATGGTCTTACAAAGAAACTCATAAAATAAAAACCCACGAGAGTGCTAATAAGCAAGACAATTAAAGTGAGGGAGCCTTTTTACAAAGTACCTCACAAAATAAAAACCTAAAAGATGCCAAAATAGCATTTGCAAGTAGCAAAATGAGAAGGATATAAGTAAAATGTGGTGGTTTTATGAGGGATGTTAGGTGATATCCATGGTCTTACAAAGAAACTCACAAAAGAGAAACTGACGAGGGTGCCAAAAGAGAAAGAAGACTATGGTCTATCAAAATTCTAAAGGAAGGGGAAAAAATGATCATAAAGTTATTAAGGCAAAGAATGATATAACAAAGAGAAATATAAGGACAAAAAATGAAAACAAATACCAAATGTGATGTGTAAGAAAACCAAATAACTTAAATGAAAACAATGATGATAGTAAAGTGAAATGAACAGAATAAAAATGTATAAAACAAAGAAACATGAGATAAAAATTAAAATTAAAATATATGCTTACGTCTATATCAAAGATGAGCATCTGACATTCAAGGCTATAAGTCTTAGAATGTTTCTTGAATCTAGATGTGTCTGTTATTATACATTAGAGAATAAGAGTGGCAATTGTAAGATGCCCCAAAGGATAAATGGATGTAGGTATGGGCGATGCCCCAAAGTCTGAATGGATATATGGATGGGCATCACAAGATGCCCCAACATGTGAGTTAGAGTAAGGTGATATTGAACCATTAGAATGATTTGCATTGGATTGGTAGGTGTATTTGGAAATAGGTAAATGTGTTGGTTTGATAGATTTTAGGGATGTTTTATGTGGCATATGATTTGTAGGAGAGGTATGAGTAGATAAACAAGGTAAGTGAGGACCATGTATTATATTTTTTAGAGTAGGCATTTAGACTAGGTACTCATTTGGTGTATATGAAATAAGAGGTTAAGGCTCAATGGATTCCATAATATGTTTAATGTTGTTCATGTTAGATATTCTTTTCTTATTAGTATAAGAAGAAGGATCAATTATTGTTTGGACAAAATTGGCAGATGATGTCTGTTCATTAGGTAGTTGATGTTGATGTGATTGTGTTTCTTGAGATTGATCATGAAAATCTTGAAGATAGTCTTGATAATGTTTTCTGGTAAGAATATCAAGATTAAAATGTGGACCAAGTAGGGAATAAATAATAAATAAGCAAGTATCATAACAAGACTCATGAGAATGATGGATGGTAGCATGCCACCAATAAAATTTATTTAGATTGTACCATTTTGGAGTAGGTTTGGAAAGATCAAAGTTCATGGGTTTATAGGGTGGCAATTTATTCTTAAGTTATTATAGACTTAAGGGAGAGTGATTTGGGTTAAAATTAGTTGAATTGGATGCTCCATTTTAAGGTTTGGGAGGCTTGGATAAATTAATGCTATGAGAACATGATTGGAAAGGTGTTTTAGTAGTTGTTTGAGATGGTTTAAATTGAGTCATAAGAAAGTCTTATGTTTTTGCTTTCTCTAAGGCTTCTTGTAAAGTTTGAGGTGAAAATATTATAACTTTATATTAAAGAAGAAGTTTAAGATCAATGACAAATAGTTTTAAAATAGTGTCATCATTCATGTTATGATCTACTTTATGGGCAATAGACTTCCATCATTTGATGAAAGCATGAGCAGATTCATTAAGAAGTTGTTTGGCATTGATGAAATAGCTAAGGTAATTTTTAGGAAGGTCATCATGTTGAAATTCCTTCACTAGAGCATTGACTAAATCCTCTAGTTGTGAGATGTAATGTCTAGGAAGATGGTTATACCATTCAAGTGCATCACCAACAAAGGTTTTGGCTATGAGCTTGGTGGTAGTAAAGGTATTAGTTTGGATCCATTCCTTATAGAGAATACCAAAATACTTAAGAAAGATAGTAATGTCCTTAGTCCCATTATATGTGATAGTTGGAGATATATTTCTAATATCTATTAATGCAATAAATGGAGCTAATGCTTTATTTTGAATATGTTAAAGTATTTTTTTACTCATTGGAGGTTAAGGGATGATATTCCCATTGGTATATCTAAGAGGAGGAGGGACAAAATTTGGATTTGTTTGATACATGATGACTTGATGTGGTTGACTAATCATGTTGCATAAGTTTTATTACATGTTCATAATTTGAGATTGATTGGAAGTTTGCATGATGTTCATTTTTTGGATAACTTGGGAAAGAAGTTGAGTTTTATTAGTAGGTGGGTTTGAAGGTGGGGTATTAATCTTGATAGGAAGAGAATTGTTAGTGTTGGTGGGAGGAAGATTCTTTGTAGGTGGAGGATTCCCAATATTAGTTTTAATTTTCTTAAGTGTGTTAGAATAAGGAAGCTTAGTCAAGCCACCATTCTTATGAGGAGTGTAAATAATATTATCATTAAGGTTTTTAAATATTTGAGAACCATCTATATTATAAATTTGAGTATTATTATTTGGTGTAGGACTCCCAACATTGGTATTGGGATGAGGATTATGATGAAGGACCTCAACTACATTGTATTGTGTAGTGAGTGATTTTGGTTTTCGAGAAGGGGAAGGAAGAAATTAGATATTTTCATCAGAGGTAATGAAATAAGTGAGGTTTATATCCAAGTCCTTAATAATGTAATTTTCTTGACTAAGGGAAGGCTGAAAATATATCATCATGATGAAACAAGACTAGATAAACACACAAGGAGAATAAGAAGTGACTTAAAATGTTACTGCAATAATAGGGAGTATAAAACTATACTAGGTCCACATTATTGACCCAGTTTAGTGAACAGTGACTAGCAAAAAGGTAAAGATGTTGTAAACAACACTAGGTTGACCAGGTTGATCTAGCTCAGTGTACAAGGGCTAAAAAAGATACTAGGTTGATAGGGTCAACCTAGTACAATAAACAACGGTTAATTTCTTGTTAGCATATATCTTTAGTTATACTTATCCATTTCACAAACCATAAAATGTGTTGGATTCATGATGATGTAGGAAAGATGATAAAGTTAATATCAAGTTATGAAAGAACACAAATTTAGGTCAGACAAGTTGACCTAGTTAAATGTGTCAGAGCAATTTTAAATACTACAAACTATGAAAGTAAAGTACATAAATAAAAAGATACAGAGAAGTAGAGACTAACCTTGATGGTTTAGAGATGTAAATGAAGGAGATTTTTTATTTGATACCTTGGATAAAATTGTCAAAAACGTACAAATTTTGTTAAGCTAGTTGATCAAGATATATAAGAACCTACTAAAAAGTGTTGAAATGCACTAGGTCAATCTGGTCAACCTTGTAGGTTGAACTAGAAGTATGAAAATTCATTAGGTCAACTTGGTTGACCTAGTAGCCTAGAAACCTAAAAACTATGCATAGAGATAAATATTCAGGTCGATAGAATGGATCGAGTAGGTCAAAATATATGATAAAAATGATTATAAAGAGAATGAAAATAAAAAGTGAATAAATCCAACAAGGGTTTGATTCACATCAAGATCACCAAAATGTATGCAATTTAAATTATATGATGTATAATGAATTAATCCTATATAGGATAAGATAGAGCACACCTACACTTCCTATTGGGTATACACTTCTTAAGTGAGAGCAAGACCAATATAGGGATTTGCTAGACTCGATTAGGGGATAACTTATATCATTTGTCATGACACATCATGCTAGGAAGGGTTCTGAATTATACAATCTAACACAATCACATAACAAACCTAAAAGATTCCTATGATTTGATATTCACTTATGATAATAAACAAGAAAGTAAATTATTCTAATAATAAGAAAATTAAACTAATCTAGTGCACACCAAAGCTTGTGGCATAAAGTGGGGATTAGAACAAAACAAATAAACAACAACCAAACTAAACATGCATAAGATACATATAGCCACGTCAATGTATATGTAATCCTAATACATGGAAGAGAATAATATATACTACATTATCTATCTACTCTTACAAAGGATAAATAAAGCTAGTAATACTTACCTTTGAAGATGAACATGTTGATTCTCAACCTCTCCCTTGGCCAAGGTGCTTTACAAGAGATTATTGTAGCTTGTAAGGATAAACAAGATAAATTATATCTAGGCTACATAAACTACCTAAGCATCCAAAATACTTATCCACAAGACAAGATCAGAGCTCCAAAGAAAGTATTGAACCCTAAAGCTTTATTCCTCAAGTAGAATGGTCAATAAGCAGATGTTCATTCACACTTATTCACTTGATTAAAATCTCTCTTTTTACTCTTATTAAATTGTGGTCAATTACCATTTATATATATTAGTATCTTTCCTAAAAACTATTTGAACATATTAGCTATATTAGGTCGATTGGGTCGACCTAGTACATTTACAGGCTAACTGAATAGGTCTGTGTGAGGTCGACTGAGAGGATAAGAAAATAAAAGAGATAAAGTGTCCCCAAAACACACTAAGTTGACCAATTTGACCTATTTTTTTGAGTAGGAATGTTAAAATTCCATATGGCTGACCTAGTTTATTGAATAGGAATAAGGGAGATAAAGCAAAGAAAAGAGGGATAAAGCATGAAAAATGATAGGAATGATTAGGAAAGAGAGAAACAAGACTAGGGTTCATGGTTTTATGGAGGTAGTGTGTTGATAGTAAGTGTCAAAAGGAAAAACAATATTACAAAGCACCGATGGTCTTCCCACCCCTTTCTTGGTGCACCCCTTAAGTCATCCACTCAGAGAGATTAACACTCGATAGGTTCCTAAACGATATGAAGTATTAGTAATCAATAAATTTTTGAAAATATTATGTGTATACACAACCAATTAGCTTAAATTTACCCTTATTTTCTTGAGTGATACTGGTATTCTTTAGATTTTTTTCGGGAATACGTCACCAAGATCAAAGTATCTATGTTAAATACATTTTTTTTAGCTATGATGCAACCTATTCTAATATGTTTGAATATTGTTCAAGGTAACTACCCATTTTTCATCAAGTAATTCTAATGTATTAAGCTAATAAAATTTATGTTTCTCCTCTTCAATGATATCCTATAACTAAATACATAATGAGGGTAACTTGATCTCAATAGAGAGAATATATTCAATTATTTAAAGAAGGGAATATGGTGTGGATCCTATTAGGGTCCAAGTATTGGTACAATAATCCTAGAGGGTGGGAAATAGTTGTAAATTTGAATTGCCACCAAAAACATTAATAATCTTTTTAAAGATTTAGATCATAGTTATGTTAAATTCTTTAGCTTGGCTATTGCTTTGAGGAAAATAGGCAATGTAAAAGTGTTGCTTAATATGGTATTTGGCATAGAGAGATTTGACATCCTTATTTTTTTAGTAACTGCCATTATAAAAAATAAGGTCATAGGAAATGCCAAAGTGAAAAATGAGATGATTGAGGATGAACTTGAAAATATGCTTCGCTATTATGTAAGTGAGTGGAATGGCTTCAAACTTCTTTGTAAAATATTCCCTACAAGATTGATTTCCTATATATAAATTGGGCATGGCATAGTGATCGACTAAAGCAGTTGAGCTAGCACATAAATGAGATTGGCATAATTTTGAAAAGACACACTTTTTTATATAATCACATGCATCAACCTCCATAGTGGGCTATTAATACCCTATATATAAGATTTTATTGACAAGGACTAGTCCATCATTATGATCCCCATAAATCCATTCATGTATTTATTTAAGCAGTAACCTAGACTCCACCAAAGCTAAACAATAAAGTAGAGTTTCATCATATCCTTTATGATACAGAGTGGTTGTAAGAATGGTATAATGATAAGTGTTATGAATGAAATATTTTTGTTTGTTATGGGAAAGGTTAGAAGGGAGAATATTATCATGAAGGTAGGCATATATACCAAATTACCACGTTGAGATGGGACCAAAAATATCACATACCATTTCAAATTTAATATGTTCATGAGATGGATTTAGGAGATATTCAATAAGGAATTGGTAATCTATAGCATGATCTATGATAGTTATTAGTGAACCAATTATTTCCATTATATATGATGTCATATTATTATCCCTTGGGATATGTTTAAATTAGATGTGTTAAAAGCTTTGTTTAATAAGGTCCACCATATTCTTGTATGATATAAGCTTATCATCTTTGGTTTGTTATTACTCTATCACTTGTTTGATAATCGTCATGAACATGTAATTTCTTGATATTCTATTATACTACTAGGTGAATCCTTGCAACAAGTGCTTCATACTTTGCTAAATTGTTAATATAATAAAAACTAATATATAATGCTTTGGAAATATAATCCCCTTCTAGTGATATGAATATAATATAGGATTAATATCTATTATAAGTGTAGGAACCATCAAAATAAACGGTCTAGTGCTAAGACTCAAAACAATTATCATCTAGGTCATGATTAACTCATCAGGGAAATTGAAAATGAGTGGTTGGGTATCTAGTAAGGGTGCTCCAACAAGATGATATATAAGTGCCTATCCTTTAATGGAATTTTGATGTAGATATTCAATCTCAAATTCACTTAATATTATGATCTGTTTCGTTGTGTGACTAGTCAAGGCTACCTTAGAAAGTAGGTATTTGAGTGGGTCCACTTTGGTAATGATAATGTTCTTGTATTGAGCATATAATGTCACAATTTTGGGGCTAAAAACACCATAATTAATCAATATTTCTGAACTAAGCCATAATTATGTTCATAAGCAACCAATGTATGGCTCAAATAGTATACAACTCGTTCTTTCCTTTGATCATTATGTTGGGCCAAGAGTGATCCCAAGGCATATTTAGTTGCTAAGATGTATAGAATTAACTATTTTTTAGGTGTTGCTATAACTAGAACAAGTGGATTTTTTAGATATTATTTTAATTTCTCAAAGGCATGTTGATAATTGATATACCATGTGAAAATGGTACCCTTTTTTAGAATATGAGTGAAGGGATGGCATATGTCTACCAACTAAGAAATAAACTACCTAGTAGATTGGATCTTTCCCTACAAGTTGTAGAGTTTCTTTTGATTAGAACGTGGATACATTTCTATAATGGCCTTAACCATGGATAGATCAACTTAAATACCCTTGTGAGAAATAATGAAACCTATCAATTTTCTTGAAGTAATGACAAAGATGCACTTTTAAGGGTTAAACCTTACATTGTATTCTTGATGTCTTTCAAACATTCTTTGTAATACATCTAGATTACCTTCTCTAGTCCTATATTTTCTCAAAATATCATCCACATATTCTTCAACAATATCATGCATCATGTCATGGAAAATGACATTTATTTCATGTTGGTATGCCAAACTGATAATTTTGAGGCTAAACAGCGTCACTTGATAATAGAATATTCTCCATGGAATGGTCAACATTTTCTTATGATGGTCTTCAAGTATAATTTTGATTTGATTATATCTATAAAAATCATCCATAAGAGATAAAATCTCATACCCTGAACTGTGGAATCCATAATCATATCAATGTTGGGAAAAGGAAAGTCATCCTTTGGACATGCTTTATTGATATCTTTGAATTTAGTACACAAGTAGATTCCTTATGGAACTCTGTTGACTAGGACTATGCTAGATATCCACTCTAAATAATCTATAGGATAGATACACCTTGCCTTCAATAGGTTTTCTAATTCTTTCTTAGTAAGTATGGCTATGTGAGGGTATATTTTTCTCATCTTCTACTTGATCATCTTGGCATTAGGGTGTACAAAAAGGTTGTATACAACTAAAATAGGATACAATCCAATCATATATGAATAAGACCAAGAAAAAATATCAACAAATTATTGAAGGATAGTAATAAGCTCACATTCCTCTTCAGTGAGGAAGGATATAAGTTTGATCTATTTAGGATCTGATGGTGTTTCAATATTAAATTTGGTGGTATCCTCCACAAGCATTGTAGAACCATCTTCTAGAATAGTCAACAATGTGGTATATTGGTTTTTATCTTCATCTAGTGGATCAACTAGCTCATCAAGTTCACCTATTTAGGAAGAATTTGAATCACCAAGATATAGCAAAGGCCATTTGGCAAAGACTTATGGGAGATCTTGAGCTACTTGATCAAAAGCTTTTTGATCTTTTAAACTGATCCTTGATCAACATGAAATTTTAGGACTAGAGGAGGCCTAGGCTTCATTTGAAATAGGGTAAACATCCCCATCCAATGGATCTTGAAATAGGTTTTCACCTTGGGACTCATCTTTTTCTTTACTTTTTCCCTGGTTTGAAATCACCTCAAATAGGTTTTCATGTTAGAAACTCAATGTTTGTTTTTATTTTTCTTTTTCTTTGTGACTAAGGAAGTTTACTTGATCTTCAAAATAGACATCAAGGTTTAATGTACTATTAAAACCCTATTTGTGAACACCAAGGGGAAAACCATCTCTGAGGCTTGATAATTTATACATTTCTTCATCATTTTGAAAATCATCCAATAGTATATATGAGTCTTATTGGTCCCATTTGATCAATTGGGAATGGAAGATTATAGGGGAATAAGATGGGACAAAGGTAATGGTATAGATGGTATGATGATCAAATAGTTTGGTGTCAACCAAATCATCATAAATATTATAATAGGACTCTATAGTGTTGTCAACATTATTAGTGTTAAATGATAACCTAGTGTCATTCTCAACATCTTAAGGGTTACCCCCTAGAATTTTGTATCCAATACCTCAAGTTCCTTTGTTTTTGGTAATTGATACTAGCTTAATAATTCCTTGCTATTTTTCCCTTGGGCCTTTTCCATTATAGACTTGATTGTTCATTATCCTTTTTGGAATATGATACTTTGTATTTTGGTAGTAGGTGGAAAAATCATATGTAACTATGAATCATCACCCACCTTAATATGTTCTTATTTAAATGAAGTGATTTTGATGAAAACCATGGGTATTTTCTAACTAGAATCATCCTTTTTGAACCATTCCATTTTATTAGCTTTCACTTTAGGTCTATCATATGGTTGAGATCTTAGGAAACTTGGCTATATGAAAAGCATTCCCAATTTTGTAGTCCCCAAGGCCATTGTCTTGAATGGTAAAATGAATAGATTTTGTAGTAGATAGTGTAGATAAATTGGAGGTAAGAGTAATTGCATCCACATGATTGGACTCAGGAAATTGATTGATTATATTTATTTCCTTCTTGGGGATAGGCTTTATGCCAAAGTGATAATTGTAGCTTTTATATTCTACTTCTAAATGTTTACAAAATTAGTACAGTTGTAGATCACTAATAATGATAGCTTATAATATAAAATAGGTGATTTTTATACACTTATGGAGAGTATAAGGTACATCATGTACATCATGAATCCATGGTCACCAAAGGAGCAAATTATATGATAGTTATAAATAAAGAACATGACAAAGAGTATCATGGGTTAGAGGCCCAATGATAATAGGTAAATAAATGGTGCCATATGATTCACACTCCTCATTATCATAGGCTTTGATAGTGATGGTATCTATCTAAAAATATAATATTATGTAGCCTAAGTGTTTGACTAGATTCAAACCTACAATATTTAGCCGTGAAAAATTATCTATGAGGAATCATTTAACTTTATACTATAAAATGATTATTTCTATCTAAAGTGGGTTATTATGAAAATGCCCAAGGGATGACATATTCATTTGATCAAAGGTGAGTTACTGTCATGGAACCAAATGACTCACAAGCATTTGAAATTTATTAAGTGCAATGTCACTTGGGACCTTAGACTGACTTAAAATCTCATTCAATATATTTTTGTGGACATTTAACATATGTAGGAGATCTAAAATATAAATTTATGCATGTATATTTTATAGTTGTTCTAAAATATCATAAGGTTTTTCATTAATAGGAGAAATTTTCTTGGGCTTTTGAGGTGGAGGACATTGTATGGGATATTTGGAGGAAGGTGTAGGACCTTGAATGGTGACCTTAGAGCATCGAGTTGTGAATGTACAACCTTGAGTCAATGTGGGATTAATATAACTAGAAGAATGGGAGTGAAGCCCTAAAATGGTAACTCTTAGTTGTTGATTAGAATTTGGGTTATTATGATCCAAATGAGAGTTACCAAAAAATATAGGTGGAGGTCATAAAATGAATGGTGAAGATCATTGGGTTTTATTGGCAATTAGCTTAGGATTGATCTTAATGGTAGCTCTATGTCCAATAGTGATACAACATAAACCATTGTAGTCATAAAGGATATTTTTAGTTGATTTTATTATAATGGGCATGTTGACCTTGATTCTAATTTTGTTGTTGTTGGTTATGTCTCTAATTTTGATTATTAGGAGTTCTTTTCTAGTTATAGTTTTTGGCTTGATGTTGATTATAGATTTGATTGTTGTTGGAGTTATACTATGGAAAAAGGTTTTGATAGATACCAAAATTATGATTAGACATTGTGGCCACATTATCCAACACTATTTAGGAACTTTTAGTCAAATCTTGAATAATATGGTGAAGCTACACATGCCTATGAATGGAATGGACTTTAACCTGATGATAATCACAAATATCATTATTTTTATACCAATCAAGTTTAGTCTAGTTTTATGGGTATGGTTTTGGCATTGGCCAAATGATCATATTAGTGACAAATAACCTTTGGAAAACCATCTCAATATTTTTATTCTTGTTGAATGGTTTAGGCTTCTCCTATGTACTTAATTATTATTGTGTAGGAGCTTGTGTCTGAGCCTTAATCTGAGCTTGGTTCTTAGAATAAATTTTGATTATCTCTTTTATTGATGAGGGCTTGTTAAATATGTATACCTTTGAAAATTACTTTTTCAAATGTATTAGCACAAAGAAGCTTCAGATTATGAGCTACATCAAATTGTAGATTGGTAGTGAATATTGTTACCAATTACTTATTAGGAAGATTATGTGGGATTCGGTTGGCTAATGAGCATCATTTTTGTAAATATCTAGTAAAGTTTTCTCCTCATTATTTAGCCTAACATAGATCAACCATAGTCAGTTCATGTTCCACATTAAAATAGAAATATTGTATGAATCTCTCTATAAAATCCTAACAGTTATCAATGGAATTCATAGGTAGAATAAGGAACATGTTACCTGTAAAAAAAAATGTCAAGCCAATAAATCAACCCTTTCACCCATCGTGAAGGTTAATATGAAATCATACCAATTTAATCATAAAAGTCTAAGGAATGAGAATTGATATCAAATATGTGTAAGGTTTTCTTAATTTTTGGAGATTAATATGTTCAATAATAAATCTAAATCAAGCTTATATAAATCAATAAAACATAAAATTATTATCGATTATGTCTAGATAAAAAATATTTATAAATAATGCTCTAGTCAAAATAAGTTAATAAATGTTTCAATAGACTATTAATCAATCCAAATCAAGTATATATTATCATCTGGATTATCTAATAGAGCAAAGCCTATAGGTTATGCAATCCCTTGAAGGACAAAATACTCAAATTTTTGAAAGTTATATCTTATATGCAAGCTCACAATGCAAGAATGAAAGTAATCTACAATAACTAAGAAAAGAAAACAAATACTAAACATAAAAATTAAAAGACATAAAGCTAATTTAAAATTTAAATTAATTAAAAATTAAAGACTATTTTTAGGAGATTATAAATTAATAAATTTAGGAATATAAAACTATGAAAACAAGAAACCATGTTAGTATATTAAGAAACTACAAATAAAATAAGCCTAATAGAAATAAATAAATTAGACTAGACAAAGTGACTAACTAAGAGAAATAACTACTAAAAAACTTTAAAAAAAATAGAAAGATAAATTAGAATAATAGAAAATGAATATTGTGAGACTTGAAACAAGAATCAACTTAGAGTAAATGAAAGATAATTTTATTGAGAAACAAGATGATTCTAATTATGAACAACCTTCAAAAGCTAACAATTTACAATCAAAGATCAACAAGATTATACAAAAAGTTGTGAATTCATCATTGATTGGGTCAAGTACAATGAGTTCAGACATATGACTGTATATCTACAATCATCGAAAGATAGTAATCCTAATAGACTTCAGATAATTGGTTTTTGAAATAAACAAAAAATATGTGTATACATGTGCTAAACAAACATGTTACTTCATTTTCAGAGAATGTATTGTTTGATCGATCTATAAATAGATATTTAATCTCAGAGATATTTGCATAGAAAAGAAGAAAGAGGAAAACTGGAATTAACTTGAAAGCTCTTCAATACATGTATTATTTCTCCCTTTTGTGTTATGACTTTGACCTATTTATAAAGTGATATTTTGGAGATAGTTAAAATAATTTATAACTTTTTAGTTAGTTATTGTTAACCTTAATTAACTTTTTAAAGTCAATTAGTCATCTTATAACTTAAACCTTAATTTTAAACTTTAAATACAGTCTAAAAAGATCAAGTCAATTAAATAATAAACTGAATTAATCATTCAACTATGCTTAACATAAATAGTCAATAAGTGCTAGTATTTAAACAATTTAAACCTTTTTCAACATTAATGAACCATAAAGCGTATTTTCATAATAATGATCAAATTAAAACTAAAAAAACAACTATAATATGATTTAATACATAATGTTATCTATATAATTTATATCAATGTTCATATATACTCAAACAACATTTATCACTGTATCCATGCTTCATATATACTTAGACAACATTTTAAACTATATCCATGCTTCATATATACTAAAAAAACATTTACATTGTACCCATCCTTGATATATACTCAAACAACACTTATCACTAATTTATAAATGTAACTCATCATCACCTTCCCAAACTGCATCAAAATAAACTATCTATAGAAACCCTTAAGTAACTAAAACATGAAACACCATCTTTCATCATATGGGCATACCCATTTCAAAAAAATCAATTATTTAGATCAACACTTTTACAAAAAAAATTGGATGAATAATATTAAATATGAATCCCATATAATCTTAAAATAACTTTAACTTATCTTAAAATATCCAATTTATATGTTTTTATCCCAAGTTAAATTTTGAGTTCAAATGGCTATCATACTGTGCAAGTTTCGATCTATTGTGGTGGTCATTTGGCCATCAAATTTAACATAGAAAAAAATTATAGGTGATAAAAATATATTTTTTGCATAGTGAAAGAAATTTTGACCATTTTCCATATCCAAATGTAAACCATAATTTTATATTCATATATGCAAATATTATGCAGAAAGAACTTTGATAGAATAAGCTTTGATCATTCAACTTATAATCCTTAGTTTACACCATGGAATAAGATCATTGAAACATATCATGAAACTTATAATCTCCATTTCAATCATATTTAACCAATTATATTTACCTAGGTAACCAGAAATACATATGCATATAAATATCTATGGCATGCGGAGTCAAATTTAGTTATATCCAACATTATTTTTAAGAAAATAACTTGAAAACTACATCTAACATTCCATACTAAAAATTTCAACTTTGTAAAATAATTCTGTAGTTTTAAATGGAATAAAATATATGCCTACATGGGTTCTCTTCAAAATAATGCCTTTTATAACATGCAAGAGATGAGATTAAGTACCCAATCATAAAAAAAATAAAAACTATTTCCACATATTGATGCATGCAATGAACTTTCCTCTTTTAAAAATTCATTCTAATAGCTTTGAAATAAGAAAATATGTTATGCACATAAGTATTATTATGCATTAATAGGTGCATTGTATGTCATAGGACACATATAGAACTACTTACATACCTCAGATTAATACATGCATAATAAATGAAGATTAAAAACAATGATCAAATTAATACATGCATAATAAATGAAGATTAAAAACAACGATTATCTATTTGCTCAAATCCAATCTATATATTTATAGAGCTTTGCTTCCGCATCCATCTTGTTCAAATAATGTCATGAACAAGAAAATTAAATTTTTTATTCCTTGATGGTTTTTGTAACCAATCCTAAATGAGCTTCAAATAATGTGTCCATCATTTTAATGTATAACAAACTCTTCCAAAACCAACTAAGCTACCAACCAAAAATAACCAATTATTATGATACTTAGTGAGTAGTTTAGAACCTTACTAAAGTTACCACCCATTTCCTAAGCTCCAAGGCTCATACTGACATTAAAATTTTCATTAAAAACAAACCAACACCAAATATGCATCACTTCCTACACAAATCTCCATAATATCAATGTTCTTAAAACCTAAATCAAAGCATTATCACTATAATGCCAATATTTAAAACCTTAAAATATTTAAACTATTATTGAAACCTTATAATAATTCCTCCAAATATTATGGTTTATGAATTCAACAAAATTTAATATGTTTTATACTTTCCATTTGAACATTAGGATATAACTTTTTACCATAATTTTTATGAGATGAAATAATGGCCCCTTCATGGTTACCATTAAGGTATAGGTCTTAAGACCTATTATAAACCATATAACATAATATTTCAACATACATACAATTTTGGCCTTAAACAAACATTTTCCACCTTACCTATTGAAACAAAATTTTATCAATATTTATCTACCAGGTGTCATGCCATTCTAACTCATAGAAAATCAACATTTTGAATAAAAAGAGACTCTGATCATGTAGAAGGAAATTGATTGCATCTTATGACTATATATTTCATCTGGAGGAGAAAAATACATGTGTTGTACCTACTCTTATTTTTAAATGTTAAATACATTATGTTATCCTTATATCACCATACATCATTAAAGATATGTTCAAGTATATCAAAATTGAATTTGAAACTTGAATACTAATTGTTTATCCTTAAGACTGAGCACCAAATGATAACCAAATGCATACTACAAACTAAAGTATTAATGTGTCAATTCTTGACTAAAGTTAACATGTTTAAATGATCAATTTATGTTGTGAACTATCTCTAATTAATGTCATAAACATTAAATCATTCAAATATAGTAATATTTGATATTCATGTACACAGAGAAATAATTAAATAAATGAATGCAAACAAGTTGGCACCTAATACCAGATTTAAACTTCATGACACTAGGTCATCAATATAGCAGATCTAAAAATATGACAATACCTTCAAAAATAAAGGTGGTGATAAAAATAGGCTCAATAGAACCATTCTAACTCATGCCCTACCAAACTATGGGGAAACAAGTGAAGTAGGTAAATACTACAATATACAACCTCTTGACATGTGACAAAGAACTCTTTTAGATGATCCTTAGGATCACCTTTCTTTTTGTATTTCTCAAACTTGGGCATCTAAAAATGATGTGGAAAAGGTATATGAAGATAACTCATATCAAATGTATAGGATCATATGTCATTTAACTTATATTTATTCTTTTCATTTCCTTCTTGAATAGCTAAAATTGCATCTTTAACCTTCTACAAATATTGAAAAGTGGGACCAAGATAAAAGGAAGTGGGCACATTTTTAAGGGTATTCAAAGGTACATCACTTTGTTGTAGATAAAGAGGTGGGATAAAATATATAGGAATCTATACATGATTGGTTCCACTAGGAATATTTACTCTTTGATTTGAGTTATATTGATGATAGGGAATTTGTTATTGGTAAGGAACATGTTGTTGAGTGTGGCGTTGATGTGGAGGGTACTTAGGCCTAAGCAAAGGAATGGTTTATTGGGTATTAAATGGGATTTATTGAGATTGGATAATATTTTGTTATTGATTCCTAGGAATGTGTTGCATAGGGGAACCCATTATTGGTTAAATGAAACATATTGTTGGCTAGAATAGGATCCTTTTTGAATATAAGATGAAAGTGGTTGACTAATAAAAGTGTGTTACTAATTAGATAATGTTTGATGGGAGTTAGTTTGCACTTTTTGAAGTGGAGGCTTTGTTACCACTTGTTGAGGTGGGGCATTGGCCACCACTTGATGAAGTGTTGGATTTTGACTTGTAACCTGATGTTGTAAACTATTGGTTGCCACTTGTTGAAGTGGTGGATTGTTCACCACTTATTAAAGTGGTGGATTTTTACTTGAAACCTATTATTGTGGACTAGGTATGGTTACATTTTGTTTCTCTAAAGCACTTAAAATATCAAGAGAAATGGTTTATTGGAA
The DNA here is from genome assembly GCA_037957365.1 of Torreya grandis. Lineage (NCBI taxonomy): Eukaryota > Viridiplantae > Streptophyta > Pinopsida > Cupressales > Taxaceae > Torreya > Torreya grandis. The sequence goes on along the minus strand of JARHVA010007504.1, from coordinate 433,384 downwards.
ATTTGTAGGAACATTTTGCTATGTTATAGAGGGAAATTGATGTGGGATGGGTTATCCATTTTTAGAGTTATCCACCACATGTTGGAAAACATCTATGAGGAAATTTAACTCATGATTAGTTACTATATTTCCTTCATATATATGTGTACTATAAAAATATACATCTAAAGTCTTTTTTTAAAATGGATCAATATTATACGTGGGATAACTCAACAAATCCATTGGTTGTGCAGTCAAAGAACTTAGCTCTATTGATAATGATTTTTTAATATCCAACACCTTAATGGAGCTAATGAGAGTAGCTAAAAAAAGTTATCTTGTTGAATTTGAGTGGTAATAAGTTGTATTTGAGAATATTGGTCTACGAGTTGACCCTTTCCCTTGTTGAACACTAAAAGATCTTAATAAAAAGTCAGTATATATGTTTAAACTTGATTAGAAGTGGCCCAATTGTCTAATAATGTAAGAAGTGCTTTTTTGGGTACTCTAACCAAATAATGCAAGTCCTCTATGGGAAATCTATGGGGAAATTTTTACCCCGTTTATAATAATCAAACAAGATGTTCATATTTGTCATCAAGTCTTGGAAACTTGACTTAGGTTTTTGGAAATTTGGAACTTTAGAATCCTAAGATGTATCTAGCATTAGAAAAAAGTTAGTCTTAAGTAATATCAAATCAATTTTAAACTAAACTTATACCTTTACTTATAAAAAGAGTTGACCTATTTTTTTGACCTTAAAATAAGCTTTATTTTGTATTTGGAAAAGAGCTAACTTTGGTTGACCTTAGAAAAAATTTGACTAGAATTAGAACATGACATTGGAATAAGAATTGGTTTGAATAGAATCAAAATAAGATAGATGGCATAATGACACAATTTTAATTAGTAGTTTAGATTTGGCTTTGAAATGGTTTGATCTCATAATTGAAACTTGACTTTAGATTTAGAATTAAACTTGAAATTTGGATTACATTTGAAAAAAAATTAATGGCATAATGACACAAGTTAGACAATAATTTGCAACTTTGGTCTTGGATTTTTTTTGAGACTGGTAATTTTTTTTTACGACAAGGCTTTGATTTTGACTTATGAAGCCTACTAGCATGGTTTAAATAATAAAGGTATGTATTTAGACCAAATTTGACATGCTACTTCTTTGAACTAGAATTTTATTAAAGTAACACCTTGTTGTGTTTGTATAAAATGGTTTGGATTTGGACTTATTTTATTTTAACTTGGTTTCAAATATGGATGAGGTTTCAACACAACAATAAAGTAGAAACACACAAGTATTACAAGGAAATTCTAATAACTAACACATGTTTACATCACATCCATTTGAATCTTCAATATACTTGCCTTTAAAGAGGATTATAAAATTCAATATTCATTAAAGAATCTTTTGTAATTATTAATGACGTTTTTAATCCCTGCCTTCTCTCAAAAGGTTTGTATTAGCAAGGTGAACTTCGAGGGTTGTTACCTTTACACACCTACATCAATGGGTGTTCCATAGAAAAATAAGGTCTTAAAATTTTTACATGGATTTATTTATAACCCTGATATACCTTTAGATACATAGGCATTAAAATATGTATCAATTGGACGTGGAGGTTCAATGGTCCATTCACTAAAGGATCTAGTCCCTTTGCAATCACTTCAGCCATAAGGGTTTCATTGAAGTGTTACTAGTTAAAATAATATCTTATGGTAATTTTATCTAATATATCTTTGTTTTAGTCTAAATTTGTATAATTCATCAAATAATAAGGTTAGTACAATTATAAGATGTGACTTCCTAGTCAAAACATCCCTAAGAGCTGTAGAAAGGTGATGAAGTCCACCCCACATGGCCAAAAGAAAATTAGGGGTAAAAAGAAAATAAGAACTATATGTTTCTAATTCACCCAAAAATGGGAGAATATATGCATAAAATTACCCCCATAATAGACTCAAGAAAGAAGTAAAAATTTGTAGGAAATAAAAGAACTTTAGAAAATAAACAAGTTTTTCTTATAGTTCAAATACAAATGTGAATTCTTTTTAAGCCCAAATCAAGATGTGTAAAAAATAAAAGTACGTCACATAAAATTTAAAACCTATATTTCTCTCAATGTCCTATAAAACAAATGGTTAGAAGCTTGATGATGAGCAATAAATTTGGATTTTTGAGGTCTTGGATTTTTATAAGAAAGTGATTTCGTCGATATGCAAGTAGAATCAATTTTACCAATTATAAAGTGATTTCATCATTTACAAAGTTATTTCATTTATTAAAAACAATTTTTTTGGTTTAAAAATAGAATTAAATAAAAAATAAGAAGTGGTGAATTTATCAATTAGCTAGTCAAATTCATTGATTACAAAACCATTTCACCAATTCTAGAGTAATTTTTTTATTCTAAAACTTGAACATAGAATAAATATAAAGTGTAAAAAGTGTGAATTCACCAATTATCATGTTAAATTCATATATTTAGAGTAATTTCACTAATTCTAGACCCTTAAAATAGAAAAGATAGAAAGTATCAAAAGTATGAACACATCGATTAGCAGGTTGAATTCTTTGATTCTAAGGCCATTTCATTGATTCTAAAACCTATGTAGAGAATTCAAAAAAAATTTAAGTGAAAATTCATTGATTATAAGGTCAAATTCATTAATAGGTAGGGTAAATTCATTGTTTTTGGGGATGAAATCAATGTTTAGTAGGTTGAATGCACTGATTTCCCCTGAAATGTAAATAAATGACTTTTTGAAGAAAAAATATGAATTAATATAGTTAATAGGTTAATTATGACAATTAAAATAATTCAAATGGTCTAAAATAACTTCTAGGTTGAATCAAATCCTTTGGGTCCCACTGGGCATAGCATTATGTATATTTAAAATCTAAGAGAGGTTAGCTAATTTGTTAGTAAAAAAATCAAAATGAAATTGAATAAATAACATCTCAGCCCTAATCCATAGGTTGAGATATGTTTGAAACCAAGAAATAAATGTAATTTAGAAGATAAAAACAATTTTTTCTACCTTCTTAGAAGATTTTCTAGAGAAATAGTCTTAATAGGTTGAGCTCAGCGTATAGGCTATGGATTCTTTGGCAATGCTTGATTTTAAATGTGTGAAGTGTTGATGCAGTTTTTATGAACACCGGGGAACATTACAATATATCCTCTAACATTTCAAGTTATATGAATAAATATTCACTCCACAACATGATTTACAAGGTACTATGTTTAATGTAATAGTAAATCCCTATTTGTGAACACCAAGTGGCAAACTATCTCTGAGGCCAAATAATTCAAAGATTTCCTTGTCATTATGAAAATTATATAATGGTATTTATGAGTCTTTTCTATCCCAGTTGATCAATTTGTGATGATGGAGTAAAATAGGGGAATAATATGGGACAAAGGTAATGGTACATATGGTATGAGGATCAAATAGGTTAGTGTCAACCAACTCATTGTAAATGATATAATAAGACTCTACATTGTTGTCAACATTTTTAATGTTAGATGATAAATTAGTGTCACTCTCAAGATCTCATGGGTCACTCCCAAGAAGTTTATATCTGATAACTTGAATTCCTTTATTTTTAGAAACTGATACTAGCTCAATAAATCCTTGCCATTTTGCCCTTAGTCATTTTCCATTATATACTTGATTATTCATTATCCTATTTGGAATATGATACTTTGTATTTTGGTAGAAGGTGGTAAAATAATTATTATATAACCATGAATCATCAATTGTCTTGATCTATTCTTATTCTTATGAAGCGGTTTTGATGAAAAACACATATTTTTTATTTGAATCATCCTTTTTGAGCCATTCCATTTTAGTAATGTTTACCTTAGGTATACCATATGATTTAGGAATCTTAGGAAACTTGGATATATGGGAATCATTACCAATTTTTTATTTCCTAAGGCCATTTTACTAAATAATAAAATGTTTGGCTATTATAGTAGGCGATGTAGATGAAGTGGAGGTAAGAGTACTTAGATCCACATGATTAGACTCATGTGGTTGATCAATTATATTTGTGTCCTTCTTGGGTATATGATCTATGCCCAAACAATAGTTGTAGCTTTCATATTCTACTTCCAAATGTTGACAAAAGGTATGTTAATGTAATTGGTTTTAAAAAATCAAATATATGTGAACTAAATGTGTTTCCCAAAATGTGTGCACAAGCTTCAAGCATAACGGTTTAAAGTGTAAATGTTTAGTACTTGGAAAGTTTGAAGTTTTTGAACCTAGCCTAATTTAAAGGCTTTGGTCTTAGAAAATTGAATTAGGTTTTTAGAAATTTATAATCCTAAGATGCATCTAGCATTGGAATAAAGTTAGTCTTAAACAATATCAAATCAAGTTTTAACTAAACATAGACCTTTGACTTATAAAAGGTGTTTTAACCTTAAAATAAGACTAATTTTGGCTTGGGAAAATAACTAACTTTGGTTGATGTTGAAATAATTTTGACTAGAATTTGAACTTAACCTTAGAATAAGAGTTCATTTGATTAGAATCAGAATAATATTGATGGCATAATGTCATAATTTTGAATAGTAGTTTGGAAATGGCTTCGAAATAATTTGACCTCATAATTGAAAATTGACTTTGGATTTGGAATTAAACTAGGAATTTGGCTTATATTTGAAACAAAAAGAATGGCATAAATACATAGTTTAGACAATAATTTGAAACTTTGGTCTTGGAATTGTTTTGAGATTGGTAATTTGTTTTAAGACAAGGCTTTGATTTTGACTTGGGCAGCCTAACAACATGGTTTTACAAGAAAGGTAAGTATTTGGACCAAGTTTAACATGTTACTTTTGTTTGAACAAGAATTTTGGCAAAGTAAAACCTTTTTGTGTTTGTATAAAATGGTTAGGATTTGGGCTTGGTTTGTTTTGACATGGTTTCAAACATGAATGAGATTTTTACACAACAATCAAGCAATAACACAATTATTACAAGGCAATTTTAATAACTAACACAGGGTTGCATCACATCCACTTGAACCTTCAATATAATTGTCTTGAGAAAGTATTACTAAATTTATTATTCATTAAAAAAATTATTACAATTATATATGGGGGTTTTTATCCCACCCTTCTCTCAAAAAATTTGTATGAGTAAGGTGATCTTCAGGGGTTGTTACCTTTACACCCCTATATCAATGAATGTTCAGTTAAAAATAAGGTCTTAAAATTTTTACTTGGATTTATATATGGTCCCAATATGCCTTTCAGTATGTGGTCATAAAAATATCTATCAATTGGACATTGAGGTTAAATGGTCCATTCGCCAAAGGGTCTAAACCCTTTGCAACCACTTTAGCTTTAGGGGATTTAGTGAAGTGCTAATAGTTAAACCAATATTTAAGGGACATTCCATCTAATATATCATTAACATAGTCTAAATTTGTATACCTTATAAGATAAAAATTTTGGTACAATGATAGCATTTGACTTCCTAGTCAATACACCCATAAGAGCTATAGGAAGGCGATGAAGTCTAGCCCACTTGGCCAAAAGAAAAAAGGAGTAAAAAAAATAATAACTTTATGTTTACAAGTCACCCAAAAAGGAGAGAGCATGTGCATAAAATAACCCCACAATAAACTCAAGCAAGAAGCAATAATTTGTATGAAATGAAAGAACTTTAGAAAATAAACAAGTTTTTCTTGTAGCTCAAATGCAAATGTGAATTTTTTCTAATCCCAAATCAAGATGTGTAGAAAATCAATGTAATTTGCTTATAATTTAAAAACCATATTTTGCTCAAAATCCTATAAAACAAATGGTTAGAAGTTTTAATATGAGTAATTAAAAAAATTGAGGCCTTGAGTTTTTGTTAGAAAGAAATTTTGTTGATATATAGGCAAAGTCAATTTTATCAATTAGAGAGTTATTTCATCATTTTCAAAATGTTTTCATTGATTACAAAGCAATTTCATCATTTTAAAAATAGAAAATAATAGAAAACAAGAAGGGGTAAATTTTTTAATTAGCTAGTCAAATTCACTAATTATTGAGCCATTTCACTGATTCCAGAGCAAATTTGTCAATTCTAGAACTTGCACATAGACTAAATAAAAAGTATTAAAAGTTCAAATTCACTGATAAGCATGTCAAATTCACATATTTTGGAGCAATTTCATCAATTCTAGAACCTAAAAATAGAATAGACAAAAAGTATAAATAGTGTGAATTCATTGATTTATAGGTCAAATTAGTTGATGCTAGGTCCATTTCGTTGATTCTAGAGTAATTTCACCAATTTTAGAACCTACATAGAGAAAAAAAAATAGGAAGTGTGAAAGTGTGAATTCACCTATCAAAAGGTCAAATTCATTATTTTTGGGGATGAAATAAAGATTTAGTAGGTCAAATTCACCAATTTCACTTGAAACATAAATAAATGACTTTTTAAAGAAAAAGAGATGAATTAAGCTAGTTTCTAGGTTAATTATGATAATTAAAATAATTCTAATGGTCTAAAATAACTTGTGGGTTACATAAAATCTTTGAGGTCCACTAGGTATGCCATTATGTAGATTAAAAATCAAAGAGAGTTTAGCTAATTTATTAGTGAGAAATCAAAACAAATCTCAATCCTAATCTCTAGGTGGACCTATGTTTGAAAACAAACAAAAAATGTGCATTAGAGTAAAAATATACATCTATACCTATTTAGAAGAATTACTTAAGAAATAGTCTTAAGAAGTTGAGTTCATCTTATGAGCTATGGAGTCTTTGGCAATGCTTGATTCTAAATGTGGGAAGTGTTGATCTAGTTTTTATGCACACCAAGGAATATTTTGAGATATCTTATAACATTTTAGGAACTATGAATGAATATTCACTCCAAGGCATGAGTTCTAAGGTACTAGTTTTTGTAAATAACCTACTAGTTGAATAACAGTGAGCAGAGTAGTTTGTTTACCATGGATGGGTTAACTATGAATGATGGAAATATACCTGATATGGGTGGATAGATGATGGATCTAACCTAGGTGGGTCTAACAAAAAGAAACTCAAAAAGAGGGAAAGGTAAGGCATAAAACAAGCCCTTTGGACCAAACAAAATGAAACCTTTCTAAGATAGTATTTGAATAAAAGGTTGGACAAGTAATCAGAAACCAATGTATATTGTAAGACATTGTAAACACACCAACAATCAAAGATAGTTAAAATTTAAAGGAAACAAGAAGAAAATAAACTTAAGCATATATACTCAAATGTTGCATTTGTAAGATTATGTTTACACATCCACAAGGAGGATTATGATTAATACATAAAAGGAATTCAAATTAGCAAAAGAACAATATGAATAACTATATTGAAAAGATAACTTGTGTACAACTAGAAGACTCAAATACCAGAATGATAGAACTTCTTAAAATTATCCAAAGGTTTGGAGAAGTATCAATATTTGCACATCGAAACCAATTTCAGAACTCTTCTCAAATTTTCTTATTAACCTCAATAGCCAAAATTGTCCTCTCTTTGGTATTGTACACTTTGGATGGGGATGCCTCATCTCTCAAGAAATGTCTAAAATTACGTATCTAAAAATATAATAATGTGTCAACTCTCATGCAAACATGCATGTATAATGGTGTTAGTCCAAAATAGAATTTTTCAGCTAAAATATAGTATATACATGACAAAATAAATTAGAAACTAGTAGTTATAACCTAGCTAAATCATGTAAATACATACGTATTTAATAGGGTGATGATGTGGACCACTAAAAAAAGAAAATGATGGGGTAATTGTTGTAGAAATTGAAGTGGATGAAACTACTACAACAACTTGATTTACAGCTGGAACAGACACTATCACTATATATATGTCATATGTTGTTACCAATGTAGATGTAGCATTAAGTATTAGAAGTGGCACATATGTTGGCCCTATCCATGTTTTCATTGGTGTATATCTCAATGATTGAGTACCTTGATTAGGTTCTTGTAGTGCCCTTGATGTTTGATTTTATTGTTTTGATACCTCCATTTATAAATATAACACATGGATAGCCTTAAAGTCAATATAAATAGATTCAAAATCAAGCAAAGATCTTTTAAATAGTTGTGGGAGCTTGTTTATTAGATTATTATGTGTGACTAATATAATTTTGACCTTCAGATGAAGTGTCTCAGTTTTTATGATTTTATCCCTAGTGAAAATCACTAGTTTCATAATTTGATCATTAGTTCTATAGACTATGCCTTTAATTTTAGATTGAAAGTGTTCATCTACAGCTCAACGAGGATTCTAATAAATGGGTTTGAAAACTAATTACCCAAGAGGAGTGTTAACCTCAATAAATCTAATATCTTTTAAAATATATATTTCTTCTCTCTCTTGATTCATAAATTGTTTCGCCAGAGTTTGCATCTATTTATGGCAATCAAGAAAGCCATCTCTTTTGTCAACAATGTAATTCTAGGACAATGTAGTTTTTATTGTTGTTATTAGGTTATAGTGTGCATACACCTTATTTCTAGTTGTATAGCTTAATAAGTGAAGCTTACCTTCTATATCCTTAATTTTATTAAACAATTAAATTATGTCCCCCCACTTAGGCTAGGATGTTGTCTTTGTAAGACTTATTAATTGATGGTGTCATATAAAATTTTGGTTGCACCCTACAAGTTATATATTATCTCATTAGGATCCTAAATGGTGCTCCTCTCTTATGAAATTTGTACATATTGGTCATATATTTTGAACATTTATTTAATTACTTCTTTGGTATCATCCTCAAAATTGTAAGGTTCCTCATGTTGTATATATCCAGGTCCAAAGGATTTAATTTTCTTCTATTTGTCAGAGAGAAATATGTCTTCTCTTTATTCCAACTCAACCTATTATCCTTCTAGAAACATAGTATTTATTTTAACCTTACTTAAGGTATTATTTTGTATATCAAAGTGGAAATTGACTATTTGTTTCTCAATAATTACTAAGTCATGCCTTCTTGCTTCCTCTTGTTGTAATTATTTAATCCACAGAGGAATGTTCAATGCCACTTGCTACTTTGTATGTTCTATAATTGCATGAATGGAAAATTATTATCATTTAGGATTCATCATTTTGGAATAATATGTCCCTAATGTAGGAAAAAGAGGTATATCCTTTCTCTTTCCAATAACCTACATCTATGCTAGTGTATTAATAATGTATTTAACCTTCCTAGTTGACCTATACATTGAAACTATAAAGGAATCTTCCTAAGCAACTTAGCCAATGGGCATTCCTAATTATGTAGATAACCTAGGAGTGTTGGCCATGAGAAAAAATGGAGATGGACAATAGAATTTAAAAATGTATTACCACTGATGTTATAGAAGACTAAGGATTGGTTCCACTAAAGAATGAATAGGCCATTAGGGTGTTAAGTAGACTTTACAAGTAACATGTGACTAATGTATATGCAACCCCATATTAATGGTGGTAGTAAGAGGAAATATATTAGAAAATTGGGCTATAATGGTCAAAATTAGCATTATAATTTCCTAAGGCTTATTTATCTGGCTTAAATAATGTACAGAATGAGTAGTATCTATCACACCAATTATATCAATAGCAATTGAGGAAGATATCAAAGAATGAGGTATTATTGTACTTACAATTTGAGAAGGGATAGCTAGGGAAATGGTTGTTGTAATTATCATCCTTTTAGCCTAAGATGGAGATCATGGGGTTGTAATTGATGGTGGCCCTTATGTTGAGGTTTACAATTTTGACTCTACATCTCATTATTTATCTAACAATAATTTGGTACCCACCAAGCTAACATATCCTTGATCAACCTCTTCAGATTCATCCTATATCTCAATTCCTATGGACTGAGTACTCTCTTTAGTCATCCATTCATGTTTTTCCTATGTTTCAGTTGTCTCACTAAATGACTTTAATTCTTCAATGTTCATTTTGGGCACCCATTCTACTTTAGATACCCATATTTTATCATCTTATTCATTGTTACAAATTTAAATAGGGTCTTATCTTTGTTTACCCTTTCTTCTATCCTCCCTTTCCCTAGGAAATTATGCTTGTTTCCCTTTTTTTGGGTGAATATTTTTTCACTAGCTAACTGACAATAAAATAGGTATATCAACCTCAGCATAAGGAGATATAATTAGAAAAATGTGTAGGTTTACTACAACATAATGAGATAAGTTTCTCCTCTCATGAAGGGGAGGTTCCCTATAAGCTACTATATACTAATATAAACTGCAAATAGACTCAGGGGTGAGATAACACCATCCATATCTCTTTTTTTAGAGATGATTTTCACAGAGTCAAGGAAAATTTTGGGGTAATTGCTGAATGCATTTCTCTTTTTTTAGAAATGATGTTCAAAAAACTAGAGGAAGACTTCTTGGGTAATAATGGTAATCACAAGAAACCCATGAAAGCAGAAAGTCTTTTGTTGCTTCTCCTACTAAATTAGGATGCAATAACACAATAGAATGAAGTGTAGCAAAAAGTATCCACCTCAACTACAACAAGATAAAAGGTTACGAAGGATAATGGGAGCTCAAAGTCTCTCCAATATCCTTTTCACTGAAACATAAAACATAGACTAAAGACAATTGTGGCAGCACAAAGTCTCCCACAGTCAGCTTCAGGACACCTTCCAAATTATTTCCACTAGTTCTACTTATTTGATTAAATGGACAAGACTGTATTTAGGAAAAAGACATAAGAATAATTTCCTAGATAACACAAGGTATTTCAACACAAAGTCTAAAAGGTCACTTGCTTTCTCATTCAAATGACAAAATACAATTAACATTCTGAGCTCAAAGTCTCAGGAATGCCTTTCAATTTGGGTAGAGTTTCACTTCTAATAACAAAGATATCTCCCTTATACAAACTAAGAGATTACAATATATAACAACCCAAGAAAGACTTGGGTGCTTGTTTTCATGAAATGGCCCATGCTACATTAAATGCATTGATAATTCTATGAAGGGGCCATGCTGGAGCATATTATTAGCCTAGACTTTGGATTTCTAATCATCTCAAATGTCTCCTCCAAAGCATGGGCTGCTTGGTCCTCTTTATGATGCTTACACGACTGTCCATTTGCCTTTACTCTGATGAAGAAAAATAGGCCACACCTTTGAATGCTTGCACTCTCTGATGTCCACTTGGTGGACTATTCTACCTACTGGAATAAATCTCCTATAGATATTTCTAGATTTCTTGTAACATTCCCTCTTTCCTTATTACATTTTGTCTCTTCTTGGTGATCTAAGCTCTCAAGCTCTCTTCTCACTTTCTGTTGACTCCTTCGGCTCCTTCTTTGGATAGTCACTGAGTTCATTCCTGGGCCTACATCTTTAAAAATCAATGATTATTTCATTACCTTGAACTTGACATCTGCGGGGATGTCATCAGTCATTGGTCACTCGGACCACTTTGAACCTTGAACCTTTGAACCTTTTGATGTTCATCAGTTCAATGGTTCACAATTCATCAGGTAGTTTGGTAGTTTGGTGGTTCAATATTTTATGTTCAGCAAAGAGTCACGTTCACTTAGTCTTCTTAAGGAGTTCAACATATCATTGAACCAATTGTTTGAACCTTTCTTCTAGAATCTTCTACTCAAACTTTAAACTTTGAACTCGTTGAACCAGTTGAAGTGTTGAAATATTTTGAACCTTTTTCTAGAACTTTGCTTGAATCTTTGAACCACTTTTAACCTTTGAACCACTTTGAACCTTTTGGAGTTCAATGGTTCAATGGTTCAGTAATTCGTTCCATATTATCAAACTCTAGCACTGAAGCTTTGAACCCATTGAAATTTCAACCCTTTGAACTCTTTCAAGCGAAGTTCAATGTTTCAATGGTTCGAAATTCTATTCCAACTCTTCAAATCCCACCATTGAAGCTTTGAACCCTTTAAACTTTGAACCCTTTGAACTCTTTAAAGTGGAGATCAATGATTCAATGGTTTAATGATTTATTCCAACTCTTTAAAACCTACTAATGAACCTTTCAATTGAACCTTGGCATTGAACCATCCTTGTAATTTTTAGGAAATGCCTTAATTGTTTTGAACTTTTCCTTGTGAAAGCCCACCTGTTGAACCTACAATTTCCTTAGCTGAAAAGGCTTAATTAACTAAAAAAATTGACTGCTTAGAACATTTTTTGAGAAAGGAAGAGAACATTTTGGCCTACAGGACCAAAATGGTCAACATGTCCAAAAAAACAAGTGATGGATTTTGGTAATAACACCTTTTACTTCCACTTTTTGGGGGTGAAATAGGAGGAGTCGGGCTTATTTTTATAGGTAATTATTGGTTTAGAAAAATTAGGGGCTATCCCTATAGATGGTGGAGTGGGAGATGAAGGGATTATATTGGTAATATGTGGTAATGAAATGGGGGAGTTATGACCATTAGAGGAATCATGGGTGGTGAAGGTGGTTGCCCAAGAGATTGAGGCATTATTGTTGGTGATGTTACCATAGAAGGTGACCTAGGAGGATAAATAATGGAAACATGAAACAAAAAATTTAGGAAGATGTACTTGTTATGCTATAGTCAAGGGAGGTAGTGGTAACATAGAGAATATCACATCTATTGTAGTAGGACTTAAAGGTATTTCCACACTAACTAGATGTTAAGGAGAAGCATTGGCAACTAAATGTGTAGGGGCAGTCTCAACTATATATTCAATACTTACTTCCCTCCATAGATGGGCCAACTTATTCCTCTATGTTTGCTTCTATGTGAGAAGGAGACCCATGAATAGGTTTAGAAACCCATTATTCCTTTTTGATCAATTTAGCATCATCCTTAGCAATTTTTGGATCATATTAGATCCTATATGCTATAATAATTGATATTTTTACCTTTCACATCCTAATAACAACCTTAGTGTCATATTCTACATCCATGAGCACATGGTCATGACTATAAGACTAGTTACCATAGTTTATTTTCATTTTCCTATCTCTTGATTTATTTCCTAACATTCTTCTTAGGGTCCCAATGTCTAAATGGTGGCCATTTCAATACATAATGCATCCTTATTCTTCCAGCATACTATAATTACTCCCACCTTGTATATTGCATTCAACCAATTTTGAAAGGGATTGGGTGGATTCATGCTTGCTTAGCTCTTCGTAGCTCAACATCAACACTTTCAACCAACTGAGAAACAATTTCCTACTCAACCAATTTGTCAGGCATAAGTTGGGTTAATTATAAAGGGTTTGCCCTAGTACCTTCTATCTTGATTATAGTGTACTTACTATAAAACAAGGAGTCACCTTTTTTTGAATAGTCTTCTTTATGGAGTCTGACAACCTAAGCATGATCTTCTCTTATATGGCTCGGTACACCATTAGGTAAAATGTATTTGTCAACATTTTGATTTATTTTATGAACTTGTGCACATAGAGGGAATTGAATTCATCACAAATCATGTTCTCTAGTTATTATGTGGATGGTTTCCAAGGTTATTATAATGTTGAGTGGACAATTATAATCACAACATCTACCACATAGGACATTGTATAGAAGTTACCATCTAGTACAAATTCCTAGATTTGTGATGTGTAGAGTCAAGTTAGAGCTAATAATCTCTCCAAATGATATGATAATTTTGGGGGTTAAGATAATATCTAGCAAATGGATCCATATCTCATTGACATAAGAAATAGTTGAGAAAAAATATATTTTATTTAGTAGGGCCATGACAATTATTACCCATGGTTTGAGGACAAAATGGGAATGTAGAAGTAGGGTGATATATCACAAAGTTTCTTGGGTTTCTATCCCATTCTTTAAACTTTTTTGGATGTTTTTGGTAAGAATCCATTGATCAACCATGTCTTTCCTATAAGTCATTTCTGACAGAGGGAATTTATAGTATCTCTCGAAAGCATTTCCACTGATGTGTGTTGTTAGAGTTTTACTAAGTTTGAAATGTAATATTTTCCAAAATATTTTTCTATTTACAAATAAAAATTCAATATAGGGAACTACCTATGGTTTAGCTAAAGTATTGTGTAGATTTACCACCTTTATTACCAACAAGTCATCTTTATACCTTTATGTGAAAATTAAAAGTTGGTCCTCAACTTTATATGGCTTGTATACAATAACCTTATCCCAAATAATAGATTAATGTTTGAAATCATGGTCAAGATTTGTTGAATCAAAATTTATGTCAGTGTACTCAATCAATCCTATAATCGAGTACATAGACTGAATTAGAGTGTAGATGATGAGGACATTGAAAATATGCATGGAAAATTTTTATTTTGTAGAGAGTCTATAATTTCTTGGTCACAATAGAATTCACAATGTATACTTGATAGATATAAGGTAATGTGATTATACTAGAAATGGAAACTCAAATTATATTGCCTTGGATGCATTGGCCTTGAGAATTGAATGTATTAATTTTCTAATTTATGTGCATTAATAAAAATAACAACTTTTGTTCCATTCCATGTTTATTCTTTCCACCTGAATTTCATAACATAAATTTTCATGTATTTTATTTACATATGGATTATTTTCCTTGCTCTTGAATGCCTAGGTAGTATAATGTGACAAATGTCTATTTTACACATTATTGGGTAGGGCCTTCATTTCTTATTATTTTCATACGTGGCATAGGGACATATGTTTTTGTATCACTTCTCCACTCATAACTAAGCTATAGCCTATTGTAATTTTTTATATTATGAGTTAATGGGATGATGACACATGAATAGATTCTAGTGATCCACTGATTCTGGATAATCTATATGAGGAACTCTGGTGATGTCACCTATATGTGAGTGGGATGATGACATGTGGATGAATCTTAGTGATCTACTTTCTTTGTATATGCATATGAGGAAATATATTGATGGAACCTCCATGTGAGTAATATGATGACAAATGGATGGATCTCAATGATCTACTTTCCTAGGATATCTGTATGAGGAACTCTACTAATGTCACCTTTGGGTGAGCAAGATTATGACATATGGATGGCTCTATATAATCCACTTGCCTAGGTGATATGTGTTACTTACTTGAGCTCTAGGTTAGTATAATAATGTCACATGGAAAAATTAGATGAGCTATGGGAGTATTCTAGAGAAAACTTTAAGCATAGAATAACCTATTCAAGGCACAACATAGGAAAGAGAACCAATTAAAATCATTACATGTTAACTCATTTAGTCATTCAATCATAAATAAAACATATAAATATTGAGTTGAAGCAAAATAAAAGGTGAAAAATGAATCATATAATATGGCTTAGGCACAGCCTCCAATGTCCTATAACCTTGAAACATATGACAAACTTCAAAATTATATTAAGTTTATGGTTTTTAAATTCCACATCATAGACCTCTAATTTACAAGACTTTGAATTAAGATATTCAATCAATAATGGGTCCATATTTAGATTTTGAAATAGGGTGTGTGTTTTAGGTCACAAAAAAGGGAGAATTAGAGGGAAAAATACTCTCAAGTATTTGAGAACTCAAAATCTCAATAATGCATCATAATAAAAATTAATTTTTATCGAGAAAATAATAAATAAACTAGACCCTAAAAAAGACTCTCACTTCCTCATGCAACATACTAATCTTTTTCATTCCTTATATTTAAGTGTGTGATTTTTGCAAAATCAATTCCCTTGATATTTTTGAAAAAGGTCTAAATAAACATCGTAGCTTTCATTTTAACCTCATATTTTGTAACTAAATAATAAGGGAAGCCTAGGAATCACTCTACTACTTGTTATTTGTCCATAGCCCCGATATATATACCTTTAAATCCACTCTAAGTATTGTTTTAATACTAACTAGATTTCCATATCCCCTATATATATTACTTGAATCACCCCTCATTTATCAGTTTGTATGATTATTTTTTTGAAATACAAATAGAAGGGTTGGGAATCACCAATAGCTAGGTGTATGTAAAAGAATACTTATTTTAGTCAATATGTTCCTATCATTATATATCCATTTATATTTTTATTATGCCCCATCCAAGTCTTAACATGTAATAGTGAATTTAATCCTTGGAAATAAAATTCTTTTTAAAATTTGCATGACTATATCAAGTAAATCCTAGAGGTCCAGTAACCTCATTCAATTTAAGAAAAATATAATTAAGTCACAATCCATGCCTTAATCCTAGAAGCTCGAGTATTTTTATAATAAATATTTAAAAAAACCAATTGTGCATCCTTGTAAATTACCCCTTATTATGGGTGAATATTTTGTAACTTCAGAATAGGAAATCAAATGGTATGTTCTACAATTTTATTAAAATAATCTAGAAAGCATAACAACTAATCTATTGAAAGAAAATGTATAAAATAGGAAAACATTAATCTAAGAAAGTAGGGGATATAATCTAGAAAGTAAGAAATATAATCTACTCCTATGTCTACATCTCCATATACAGTCACTCAAAATCAGCTCTAGTTGGAGGAGCCATGAAATGATGTTTCGAAAATTTTCTATGGACTAGAAAAGTGTGGTATTTACCTTGGAGTTCTATCAATTGGAAGGCATTATAACCTAGGATTTTTGATATCTAATATGATCTAATCTATAAAGGAGTTAACTTATCATGCTTTCTTTTCTTCTCATGTTTTTTATCTAATATAATAATAAAGTCTGAAATCATTAAGGCCTTGATCTTAGACATTTTATTAAACCATATTTTGACAATGTCTTGATATTTGTTAAAGTTGTGTGGTACTTTAGTTCTTGCATCTTCCATTTTGACTATATCAAATAGACCAAACTATACTATTTCCTATTATTCCATGTTATCTTTCATAAAATTGTATGTTGGTATTTTAAGAGTAATGGAGAAGATTGGTTATTTCCCTTATACTAACAAAAATGGTGAAGCTTTGAAAGCTTTCTTGTGTCTCATTCAGTTTGCCCAGAATGAATAATTTAATAAGAGATACCATTATATTAGTTTATATTTTGAATATTTCTTGATGGCATCCATCAGATTATTATTAGTAGATTCAGCCACTTCATTCCCTTTTAGATTTTAGTTTGAAGAGAACTTGATGGTGATTTTATCATTGTATGCCCACTCAGTAAATTCAATAGACTAAAAAGTTGAGCCATTATCATAAAGAAAATAAACTTAGGGTACTAACATAGTCAATATGTTTTCTTCTATAAATGTAATGATAAAAATTTCTCTAAAATTCTTAGTGGCCATAGCATCTTTCCATCCGATGCAATAGTCAATAGCTATTAGGATAAACTTGTGCCCTACTAAAGAGTTTAGGTTAATTACCCTACTAAAATTAAGGTCCCATTAATCAAAGGGGAATCCTTATATTGTTGGTTATAGTGGTATGTTATAATTCACCTCCCTTTTTCCATATACCAAGAAATCATGACAAATTCTGACATGGTTATGTGTATCTTTAAATATTGTGGGCCAATAGTATCCCATCCTCATAATTTTTTGAGTTATTTTGTTACTTGAGGTATGCTCATTTCCATTATTTTGATGTAAATTATCTAGGATGTTGGCATCTTCTTCTCTTGAAACACACCTTAAAAATATACCTTTATATTTCTTTTTGTATAGGACTCCCTTCTTTAAAATATAATTAGTTTATTTAATCCTGAGGGATCACCCCTGCTCTATGTTTAGCTCAGGGGGACATATACTTATGAGTAGATAATGGAGATATGAGAATACCATTCACCACTAGATACCTAAGTCCAATATATTTTTTAAATACAAATACGTGGATCAATATTCAGTCATGATTTGGATGATTCTATAGCTTTTCACCATCTTGGCTAGCCTAATTTCAAAACCAAACTCCTAGAGTTTAGCCATCCATTTACCTCTTATTTCACCATTTCATTATATCTAAGTGTGATCTTGGAAAATGGGTATGGTACAATAGCATATGTCTTATTTCTTAGAATATAATACATGAACATTTTCACAACTTTGATCAGTGCATATATTTGTTTGTCTATCATAGACTATTTCAACTATTAATCCTTTAGATTAGTAGTCATGAAAGTAATAGGATGTTCATTTTCTTCTAAATTATATTTAAGTATCATATATATTATATGTTCTAAAGTGAATGAATAATTATAGAAGTCCCTACTGAAATCTAGGCTAATCAGAAACTGAGCCTGAGTAATGACAATTTTGATGTCTTGAAAATCCATCTTTGATTTTATTTTCCACTCTATCTTGGCATCTTGATTTAGCATAGAATTCAATTTCTTGACAATATATTTAAAACTAAAAAATATATTTCTTACAAAATTAATCTTACCAAAGAAAGACTTCAATTATCTCTTGTTGTTGGGAGGTGTCATCTTAAAAATGGCCTGAACATGTTCTAGATCAAGGGAGATCTTGTCTTTAGTGATGATGTGGCCTAATAATTTCCTTTTAGTGACCTCAAATATGCTATTATTTGTATTGAATGAGACTCTTTATCTTCTACATATATGAAATACTCTTTACAAAATATCTACATGATTAGCCCTATCTTCTAATATACTATCAAGTCATACATATAGATGATGATGCATTTGCTAATAAGACCCTAAAAGGTGAAGTATATCACTCTTTGGAAGGTTTTTCTTATATTTATTAGGATAAAATTCATCCTTTTGTATGTAAATTTCTCCACTTGGTGCTAAAAGTAGTTTTAATTGTGTCATATGCTTTCACTAGAACTTGGTTATGGCTTAAGAATCCATCCATAAAAGACACCATCTCAGATCCATTGACCACATGAATTACCTCATATAGGGATGGAAAAGGATAGTTATCCTTTTATAATGATTGATTTAGGTTCTTGAAGTCAACTCATATCATGGTTTATCTATTCTTTTTCCTAACTAGAACTAGATTGGATACCCATGTAGAATGCCTAATTTAGAAGATAATCTTGGTATCCATTAGCTTTTGTACCTATATTTGGATGAGAGGTTCTAGTATTAGATTAATTGGACTTTATCTCTATCTAAAATTCTTATGTTCTGGATTCAATAAAATGGTGTGTATGATGAATCTAAGGTCGAAGACTTTAAAATCTTCATATATCGAGGTGATCACATGTTTGTATTCTATCAATAGACTCTTCAAATTTATTTTTCACTTTCAGTGTAACTTATTCAATGTTCAAATATTGATGATGTTAGTCAATTCCTAGATTATCCTTGATGAAATCAAATTAAATTACTCAGGCTACTTCTACTTTTGAGCATATAGATCTACATCAAAATCCTACTTTAGGAAACCATACCTAGAGAGATGCAGTTTTCCTTCAGTTATGGGACACCATCCTCTGATCTTCAATATGCATGGGCTCAACATCTTTCTCATCTATCATCTGAGATTGGAAGGTCCCAAAACTACTCATGCATTATAAAATCTATTGATCATCCTCAAAACCCATAAGTTTTTCACGTTATTTGGGACATAGAATCAAGGAACCATCTCCACAGAGAATTTCTATATTTTGAATTCTTGGAATAATGCCAAATTGGTATATAAATCTTCTATTGAATTTGTCATCTAGTTTTTCTCCCTTAAGATATCTTTAATGTTGAATGCCTTCAAATACTTGATCAGGTCCCATGCTTGGTATTTATACTTCTTAAAGTAGGTGAGCTAGAATTGATACTTATTCTTGATTTGTTTAAAAACTAGGTCAAAATCATCAAATATTTATAACTAATTTACATTATGATTCAATGTGAATTATATACCAAGGATTAAATCTTCATACTTAGCTCTATTGCTAGTGCAAGGAAATTTTAGCCTATATGAAATGAGGTAATATTTACCATATGGATTTATTAGGGCTATGCCAATACCTAAACCTTATTTTGATTTAACTCTATCTAAATGGAGATTCCATAACTAAGAAGGACATTCAAATTATTATTCATGAAACTCATTCTTGGTTGTAAATGTCTATACTCCTACATGTAGAGATGTGAATTCAACCTTCTTATTATACTTGGTGTTTAGGTACTTAATCTTTGATTCTTTATCCACAAAAATCTGATTGGATACTCCTTTATAGGGAATCCACATGTGTGATAAATCTATGGCTTTGTATACATTCAGTGTATTTGACCAATCACAACTCAACAACAGGACATAAGCTTCTAGAATGTCAAATAATGTAATATCTATATATTTTTGTACACATGGTTCTCATGCAAGTTAGATGTGTACAATTTTGAGTTCTCTAATACATGGTATAGAAGAATTGTCTAGTTATAAGACCACTCTTTTTAACTTATTTAGGGTTAAACCTAGGTTCTTGCATATAACTATGAATATCACATTGGCTAAGGCACCTGAGTCAACTAGGAAATTATTCACGTTCTTTACAAACATTTTGATATTCAATAAGAATGGTACTACTTTAGGTTTGTATTTATATACCATCATGTTAACATGAGCAAATTAGACTTTTCAAATGTAGAGGATCTCCTAATCAAGGCCTTGATCAATAAATCCCTCTCTTCAGTGATTTGAGTAAGTTCATGTAAGGTGATTTTAATCTTGATATTATTCATATCTTTAACAATATTATACCTAAATTTACTTTTTAGTCTTGTGTTTTAGTGTTGATCACTTCCATTTAGAGGAGGTGGATTGTTATTTGCCTTTAGATATGGGGAAATCGTAGCATTTTTGTTTAGAGGAGTGGAAGTATTAGTAGGTTATTTGTTATTCATATTTTAGTTATTCTTTTGGAACCACTAGAATACATGGAACTCATATGTATTATCCTCTAATTTATTCTCATCTTCCATTGGGAATGTGAAGTCATAGGTCTCAAATACCATTATTGTATTGGGGTGCCCTGATGCATTAGATAAATATGGCTCTGGTTGGTTCGTAAAACTCTTTTAACTTTTTATTTCTTTCTGAAAGATTTCAAAAGTAGTGAAGAACTCTAAGCAATTTAATTCTCCATTTTTTATTGTATTGTGAACTCGACACTAATTAGGTAGTGTTGCTTCCAAGATATTTATTTTAGGCACCTTTTTGGGTCATTATTGTTCTATATTATTTACAAACCTATTGAAGGGCATGTTATATATTTGGAATTGAAAGCCCTTATTTTTATTTTGTCCACTAGAATTTCCCATTATTTTTTACATGTTAAAGAACTCATTACTTAACTTATGCACTATCCTCTGGATAGAATCTAATTCAACTTTTTTAGAGTCTATAATTGCATCCTGAGTGGTAGAAGTATTAACTGGTATTGAGTTATGGATTTGGTGTTGATGGGATGTATGAATAATTTTATTCAAAAAGTTTGGTATTTGGTTTGGTGCAACATAGGATAAGGGAAACTACATGCACATGCTTGATTATGATTTTAAGCCATAATGTTTTGGTAAGTATTTGGAATTAACTTTAACATTGGATAATGTTAGTAGATATTAGCTCCACCTAGACTCTTTAATTGGGAATATATTTGCTTATCAATGTTTATGGATTCAACATATGTCAATGGTAGGTCAGTGATGTTGTTATGCCTATTTTTAGCACCCCTCTCTTTTTATAAAAATGCAAATGTACTTAGACATTTTTCCATACTGATGACTTAGTGTCATGAAATATAAAACTACTTATAGGGGTCATAGTCATTTGTTTTCATTTTAAATACATATTATTATGTTGAATAATCATTCATGACTATCGCATTAAATGAAATTTTTCATTTTGACCTTTAATAAGTGGTTTCAAAAGCATAAATAATGACTAATAAAATACATTCAATATTTATATGATCATATCTGTAGATTGGTAATTATTTTGTCATTTGACTTAGTTCAAGCAATGATAATTCTGAGCTTTCATTTTATCTATTGTTAGTTGTAAATGATGCAGCCCTATCTAATTTGATTTCATCTATGAAAAAATATAAAGGAATGACATTATCTTGTCTATTTAAATAAATAGATAAAATGATGTTAAAGATGGATATTAAATATTATTATACATAGTTTACATATAGGTCTATTTGATTGTTATTCAAAATCATGGGCATTTGATGGGCATGTTGTTTATGATACTAGATTCAATGCATATGTGGAACAAATATTATTGTCTAATGTCAAGGTTATAATATTATGTGATTGATTGAAACCATAAATGATAAATCTAAAGGGTTAAGTTACAAGGTGATATTGTAATCATGACATAAATTAATAAGGTGATTAAGTGGAAGGTTTATGTTATATGATCATACATATAAATTGTAATGGTTTGAATTCAAGTTTGACGTCAACCAAAGTATTGCGATGATGCCACCAAGAAGGTATTGAGTAATGTGAAGTTAATGCTTTGGTGTGGATTTTTGTGTAGGGATTTCTTTGAGATGTGTTATAAGTCTAGATATTTCATTGTATTCAATGTTAAGCTACTTACATTGGTTTTTGATGCATTGGTAGGATATTTGGAAGGAATTTAGTTATTACTAAATTGGTATTGATGTGTTTAAATTAATAGAACCATTAAACTAATAAGTGACAGATGAGATATCAAATGGAAATTAAACATGTATATGTGAGTTGTTAATTCTCACCCAATTCATATAAAAGGGTGGTTATTCGTATTTGGATAGTAATTTCACAAAGCTTTTAGGTAGGAGCACAATTATGTTTGGAAAAAGATTGAGTCTGGAAGATCCTTGTACATGTAGTTTTATTTGTGATTAAGGTATGTAAACCATATGACGGATATTATTATCATGTAAATTTTCAATTTGTTTGACTAATCAAAGGATAATGTCAACATATTAGTTTCTAGTTTACTATTTGCTTACATGGCATTATGGGACAAAACTGTAAAAGCTCATATGCATTTGAAGTTTCTTTTAAAATAGATAAAACTTCAAATGAGTCGAGTTTTAGACTCTATTTTTGTGAAAATATGATGCATGTTGAGTACCGTTGTGTTTAGTTGAGAGACATTTAGAAACTTGAAGGTTTTCATGTTTTTCTTAATTTCATTCATTTCTCAATTTGGAAGCAAGTAATGAAACTAGTAATAGGATATGTAAATGCATACCTGATAAAGTGCATGTGTGATCTAGATGATGGTGAGAACTTCTCTTTGGCTTGGAAGTAATAACTTGCAAATAAGAAAGACACTAGAAAATGGGTTGTTATATGGGTGGTTGAGTGGACTACCTAGCATGAGCTAGATCCAAGAAGCACGAACTTACTAGGAGGTTGTCAATCCACTATTTATAACAATAAATTTGATATAAATAAAAAGAAAGAGAACTTACATTTAATAATGTGAAAGTAAATGCAATACAAGATTGAAATAAATTACTTGTTAAACAAAATGACTAAATATAGTGAAAGTGGGTCAATACTCATTCTAAGATAGTTGGGGTTAGGTTCAAAAAATTAGAAAAAGTCTCTATGAACAAGTAGGAATAGAAAAAATAGGGTTTGGTTTGGGTCAAGGGGGTGAAAATAACTTATTTTTATTTTATAGCATAGTTACCATTGACGGTTGGGTGAATCATTGATGGTTCAGCTAACTATTGGCAGTTTGATGACCATCGATGGTTGAGGTGACCGTCAGCAATTGGGATAATCATTGATAATTACCTATGCAATTCTAAAAATATTTTAAAAATTAATGGTAGATTGGGTAATTGGTCAAGTAGAGGTATCTTATAGATCTAAAGGATGGAAAATAATATAAAGATAGTTATAGATAGGGCAGGGAGGTTAGAAATGAAATAGATCAAATAAACAAGCACAAGATCACTGTAGCCTGATGGTGGAAGGTTAAATTAATTTGGCCAAAGTAATATTACTTTGGCCTTAAAAAGTGATTCTAATAGACGTTTGGGTCTTCATTTATGCTACTTGTTTGTTGAGGGGATGTTGGATACCTATATGTAAGATATCTTGAATGCGGATTGCTAGATTTCTAGATTTTTAGGTCTATTTATCCTCCTAATTCTCTCCATTTATAGCATGAAGTTAGTAAATACATAAGATAAAGCTGTTAAATGGATAGAGGAAAAAAATTTAATTACAATGCTTTAAATTAGGCTAGCCTCATATAAGGGAAGTTGCTAAATGCATCCTTGCTTATCTCATACAGTTAGTAATACTTTAAAGCAAGCTTAGAGACTTGACCATTGGCTGTCAATCTAACCATCAATGGTCAAGGTTTTAGAGGAAAATAAGTTAAAGGGGGTGGTTTAAAAATTTGATTTAGTAAATTAATAAATCATCTAAGTCAACTAGGTGGTTAACTAGCCTCAAGGTTAAGTAGGAGTTCTAGGAATTGTGACATCTAAAACTATGTAGTTTTTTAGTGTCTACATTTTACCCCTTTTTGTTATGTGGCTTTGAACTAATAAGATGCACAATAAAAACTAATTGTTGGGCAAGGTCTAGATTCCCTAAGTATGGGATGAGGTGTTTCTCCTTAAATCAAGAGTTGATGAGGCAAAAAAAAAAATTGGGTCAGGGTTTGATAAATGGTAAAGGGTGAGTCATGAGGTGGGTGACACAAAATGATTGGGGCATTTAAAACACAAACTTGCACACAAAATGTTAAGTTTGATAGTCAAAATCATGAAAAGATTAAAGTTACAAATGTTGATAAAAGTAAGGTCAGGTTCTAGGGAGACATATGATAGGGTAACTGACCTATTATATTAGTCATATTTGATCAGGTTATTCCTATCAAGTCATCTAAATAGGGTAAGTGTTGCATGTAGGTATCCAATATAGGAAGTACTCATATAAAACAACATAAATGGTCTAGTCACATATGAGTTGGTGTAAATTTACAAAAGGTTAAACATGGCAAGTTTGGTTAGAGTGGTCAAAAGGACCAAGGCAAGGTCATCATAAAATATGTGAATGTTTGAGTAAAAGATGGCCAACATCAAGGTGGATGTGGGAAAATGGGTTGGACAAATAGGGGAAGATTCACAAGGTCAAGTGATTGGTATGGGGGAGATAAGGTAATCTCCCAAAAGGTTAGCACTTAGGTGGGGTGTGTTAAGACTTGAAAAAAAAATGTGGGACCCCAACTGTCGATGGTAAAGGGTGTCCTCAGGGTCAACCATCGATGATCACCTAACCATCGATGGTCAAGGGAAACCCTAAAAATTGAAGGATAAAAATTAAAAATTATAAGTCATTTACACTTTTGACTTGTCTTGATTACTCTCAGGTGAATTTATGCATTGTGTCAATTTGTTTATGATATTGTTGTGGTGGAGTGTTATGATTGGCTAATACCATATGTGTGAGGAGATTGAGGGTTGACCAGATAGATGGTGGATGATGGTGTATCAAAGAAGTGGGAAGAGGGACTTGACCACATCAATGATCATAGAATGGGTAGGGGCTATTTTTAAATGATTAGATAGTGGAATTTATTATGTTGTAGGTGCATCACAGTTAGTGTTAAATGATTTGGGTAGGGTTTGGAACTAGTTTTAGGAGAAATAATGCCCTAATTTTTTAGGTTTTGTTAAATTAGGAAAATATGTGGATGAATTTAATAGTTGGATGGTGGCATAGGTTGGGAATGGAATGTAGATTAGTTTTAGGTAGGTTAATTATGGGAGGTAGTTATTTTGTGGAGTTCTTAAGGTATAGGGGTAGAGGGTTGTGCCACTAACAGTCATGCATAGTGACCATCAATAGTTTAACTTGATTATAGATAGTCAAACCTAGGGGTAAAAGGATCCTAAAGGACCATAGACAATTCAAGGAATCGTTAGTGGTCAAAGGATTGGGGAAAAGTTGTGGTAAAAGGTATAAAATGAGTGAAAAGATCTTAAAGTTTTGTTTAAAATTTATAAAATTGTGTTAAAGTAGGAATGTTGGTTTAATAATTGTGCTAAGTTTTGGAAGTATTTGAAAGTTAATAAAATGTTAAAATGTTAAAATGGTTTAAGTGATAATGGGTAAAACTTTTAAATGGTTATAAAGGTTAAAGTTGGTCAAAAATATGTAAATTAAAATTGTAAAAGTGGTATAGTGGATGAATTTGGTGAAAGTGTTGAAGTTGTTGAAGTGGATGAAATTTGGAAAATTTGTGCCAAATGTGTAAATGGTGGTAAGGGGGTGACATGATGGAAGGGATGTTTATAGTGTTAGTAAAAAAAGTTGTAGATAGGATGAGGGGTTGGTGAGTGGAAGTTATCTAATAGAAATGTGTTAGGTGTGCAAAATGATTTTTGAGGGTTAGTGTGAAATAGTTAGGGAAATCATTTATGATAGATGCATGTTGCATGCAAAGGAGACATTTGGTTGATTGATAGAGGTAATATAATATATGTAATGGGTTAGGTTAGAATATGTTAAAAGAGATAGGTAATATTGATAGTTAGATTGATGTAGAAAATGCAGTATGCATGTTCATATTGTTGTTTTGTTGGCCCGCAACTAGATTCAAATGAGGGACTAAGTCCTTAAGATATTTTCCAAGGTTCATGATGGGATGAAAAATGATGAATAGAGACACATAGAATAGGTTGTCCTAAGGTCCATGAGACATTATTAACACCTATTTTGGGATGTAGCTATGATCATGGCTCTCATCAAGAGATGGGATCCAGCCATGAACACTTTTATGCTATCAATGGGAGAGATGACTATCCTCCTAGAGGATATTTAGTAGATCACATGTATACCCATTTAAGGGAAGCCAATTTATCACATAGAGACTGAGGAGAGAGAATACTTCATGGACCTGATCTATGGAGTAGAGTGGGTCTAGGCTAGATATTATGCAAGTGGTGTTTGTTATAGGCTACTATACAAGAGGGTTCTTGAGGACTAATGTTTATTGACTATGATTATGATGGGGTGTCTTAATTTATGGTGCTAGATTTGAATAGTATTGCATTCCCTTATCTACTTTTAGGAGTACTAGTGGATATGTTATTAGGGAGGTCTATGTTTGGTTAGACCTCAGTGTTATTAGTATATATTTATAGGGAGTTATGGGCCTTTTAAGTACATAGGTGGTATGGGATTAGCATTAGGTTCCTACTCTATTACTAGACATACAAGCATATATGAGTTTTGATACCATGAGGGCTACCATGGGATAGTTTTACACTAAAAGACTACAAAGTGGGTTTTATGAGGTGGTGAGAATATTATGCAATGACAGGGCATGATGGGCACCAGAGACATAGATTGGTTTATAGATGCTTTAGAGGGTTTGGTGGTGGGTGATGTAGTGTGAAGTTCATATGTGGATTAGCCAAGGTGGGTAGGGTATGTCTTTCATATGTTATCACTATTGAGTTGGTTCTAGATTTATGAGAGGCAAGATGGTGAGACTGACCTTATCTTATTTGACCGAGTGCAAAGATAGTTTGGCCTAGTGAAGGGGATCCCACCAATTTTTCCATGATACAAGAGGGAGGATGTAGGGTTCCTACTCCCAAAGCCATAGCCATAGGATGTCATGTTAGACCATGAGGATCTACCAGTGAGAGCCACCATAGATGATGTAGGTTTTATAGATGGTTACATAACATGGTATAAGGCCAAATATGTAGTAACCAATTTTGGATGGGGTGACAAGGGGTAGTAACCCATGGATATGGATCTGGTTAGGGTACCAACATAAGATAGACAAGCGACAATGACATTGGTATTATCACAAGCCTAGATTATTGGCTTACAGGGATAGGTGGCCACTTTAAAGGGTCAGATCATAACTTTACAAGGTCAGGTGACCACCTTTATTAGATAGCAAGATAAATTGAGGATCTCTCTTAGGTTAGTGACATATGAGAGAGATTCACTAAGATAAAGGGTAGGAATTGCAATAGTATCAAAAAGAGGACCACCTAACATAGTTTTGAGGACATGGTACTTAGCCACCATTTAAGAGCTAAGATATTATGAAGTGATAGTGCTAGAATAGTTGCCATTGGAGATATAGTATGGAGATTATAGGGATAGTTTAGTAGGTGGTCCATCTATAGCTACTCCAAGATAGTGGGCCTCAATAGTGGGGTAGGTATAGATATCAAGCAAACCATCACTAGATGGTAGTGTAGGTGTAGGTGTAGGTGTAGGTCTAGATGGAGACATTAGGAGTGGTGTGTCAGGGGCTTGATATATAAGTTTGGTAGACATGGATGCACGTTGTTTTGATTCTAGCCTATGTGCTAATGATGTGAGATGTATATGAGTCAGAGAGACATGGATACATTATGACATGTATTTCTTTATTGATGTATATGATGAGTATATGTTGATTATAGTGATGGCATGATGATTATGTTCTTATGTTTATAGATGTTTATGATATTTATTATGGATTGATGTATTATGATTATGATGATGATATGAGGACTGTTGCTCATGAGATAATATGTAGATTGATTTTTATTTTTCACATTTTGTTCATGGGATGGATATGATGTATATATGATCAAAGATAGATTTTGAGTTTAGTCATAGAATGATGTTTTCCATGATATGATTATGGATATGAGATAGATGATTTTATGAATATATGATCATTATGACTTTATGTTTTAGATAGATTATTTGATGTATAGATGTTGATAGTAAAGAGAATGATGACATTATTTATATTATTTCATAGGTATGATGTGGCTTAGGGATAATTGTTTATGATGTATATGGGAAATGGTAGATGACATGGTTTATGTTGTTTGTTGACATGATGTGATTTATAGATAGGATTATGGATATGTGGATTATGGTTAGCTCATGAGTTTTGATATTTATGAATGTGTATGATGTGTGTTTTAAGGTTTATGAATGGTAGGATGCTAATGCCCCATTCTTGATGAGATGAGATGTGTATACATGAGAATATGTGAAATAGACAATATGTTTTGTCTTGTGTTTTGATAGGTTTGATGTCTTGATAGGTATAGATTATGGATGATGAGATGAAGGAATTAAAATATGTTTTTTTATTAGATGTTTGAATTAGATATGTTGATAGTTTTAGGTAAAGTTTTGTGTATATACGAGGGATTATGTGTTTGGTTCATGATGATAGATAAGATGGGTTTGATTGTTTATTTTGATGATGTGGTTTACGATACATTTGATATTTGGTTGCATAGATGGGATATGGCTCATAATGTTGTGAGGCATATGGATTATTTTTGTGATGAAAATGATGTTTTGAATGTTTGGATATGATATGTGATATTGGGATATAATAAAGACACATAAATTTGGTATAGGTAGTAGACTAAATGTTGGAAAGATATAAAAGAATTGTGAGACACATGTCTTCATGAACAAATAACAAGAATGTAAAAAATGCATGATGTGTTCATTGGTAAGGATCTAAAAGAATTGAAGTTGGATTGGTTTAATGAAATTAAGCCTTTTGAATGTTTCGCATTAGCATGATTTGAGTGAAAATATGGTATCTTGATCACATTATGTCAAGTAAGCTTAGAATCCCTTGATTTTTAGAGGGTATAAAGGGGAAAGTAGGTGATAGGTAATTTGAAGGGAAATGGGTGATATAGTAACCTAATGTTGGTTAGTTTTCCCTTTCTATAGGTGACTTAAGAACTATAATAGACAATTATGTCTTAATATAGAGTGTAGATTGATCGATGTGGGAAGTCTACTAAATATATATGAAAGAGTCAATTTCAGTCTTTTTGGGATAGTTGACTTTGATTTTAATATAAGGCCCTCTTTTTTCATATTTTAATGTTTTGATAAAAGGGGTGAAGTTGATCAATGTGGGAAGCTTTAGATGATTACTTTGACAAATTTGTCTTAGCCATCGTTCAAGGGAGTAGTCTATCTTTTAATCAATATTTAGTTGTTGGGAAACCATCCTTCAAGGGACCAGTCTACAATGCTAGAGATATGGACCCAAGTTAGATTCTAGTATCCCAATTTGATTTTAAATGTTAGGTTGAGGCATGTACAAGTCTATTTGGGTTTAGAGGTCTACCTTTATGGAGACAAGACTTTTAGCACAAAAGTTTGATGATAGATGAGGAAAAGTGGTTTGAGAGACAACTGACCATGGGATTTCATCTTATTAGAGATGAAAAGTATCCATGAGAACCATTCCATGGATATATCCATGGTATCCATGCTTAGGATGAGGCTAATGTTATAATCAATTGTTCCCAAGAGGAATAGGGATAGGTAGGTGAAGGGAAGTGAAAATCTTGTAAACTAAGGGATGATCTTAAGTTAGACACAAAGGTGAGTTTGATCTTGTTTTAACAATAGAAAGGACATATATTTAAGCATTAAGAGGATCAAGTTTGGCTTTGCCTTTTAAATAAGATAAATGATAAGCTCTTGATCCATACTTATGGGTTATGATATAGGGTCCAATCTAATTGAAAGCAAATTTTCCCCTTTTGCTTTTCTCTAGATTAGTTACGTGTTGATGTTCCTTAAGAATAAGGTCTCTGATATTAAATTCTCACTCTTTCAGGTGTTTATTATATGTGTGATTGATTCATTCTTGATAAACACAAAGATGATTAAGGGTGGCGATGTGATGTTTGTCAAGGATCTCAAGACGTGCGAGGCATTCATGATGATAATAGATATCAAAAAGAATCTCATTCAAATATATGCAAAGAGAGGGAATTTGGACTTCAAGAGGCAATACTACCACTTCTCTGAAAACTAGAGAGAAAGGTGTAGCACTCGTAGGGGTTCAAATGCTAGTACAATAGGCCCATAAAGTAAAAAGGATGTGCAAGTGCCAATCATGACCTAAAGCACTTACTACCTTGGTTAACATTTTATTGAGGATTTTGTTAGAGGCTTCCACTTGTCCATTTACTTGTGGATGATAAGGTGAGGAAAATCTTAACTTGATGCCAAAAGTGTCGCAAAGACCTTGGACTTGTGTGTTCTTGAAATAGTTGCCATTATCAGTGATGATATTATGGAGAACACCAAAGTGGCAAATGATGTGGTGAGTGATGAAATCAAAAATCTTTTTGGCTTTGGTTGAGATAAGAGGGATGTCTTCTACCCATTTGGTGAAATATTCATTAGCATTAATGATGGATTGATGTCATTGTGAAGAATGAGGATTGATTTCCACAATAAGATCAAGAGCCCATTATGAGAAGGGCTAATAGTCTTTAGATACTCAAAGTCCATGAGCTAGTGCGTGATGTAAATTAGTGTGTTGTTGACATATGATGCAATTCTTTACATAATCACATCAATATTGATTTAGGGTGGGCTAATAGTGGCCAAGGTGAAGGATATGCTTAGTGATAATTAGGCCACTAAAGTGTCCCCCATAGATTTCATCATGTGTTTCTTTGATAGTGTGGGAAGCCTCATGACTATGTAGACAATGGAAAAGGAGGTTATTGAAGCCATGTTTGTAAATAATTTTCCCTAGTATAGTGTAACAAGATGTACTCTAACAAAGGCTCTTCAGGAATTCTTGGAAAGGTTAGGAGGAACAATGTTAAGGTTGAGGTAATTAAAAGTTTGGTCATACCAAATGTCTACAAGAGATGTTTCCACATTACAAATGGTAGAAAGGTTAGAACTGATATATGAGGGTGTAATAAAATGATGGATTATGATAAAAAGTATACATTTTGTGGGTTGAGATGGGATTTGGGAAGCAAGAGAAGCCATCATATCCATGAATTTGTTGGTAGATCGAGGAACTGACTAGATAAGGTAATGATCAAATGATGCTATGTGTTGTTTTTACTTCAATAGAAC
This sequence comes from Torreya grandis, assembly GCA_037957365.1. NCBI lineage: Eukaryota > Viridiplantae > Streptophyta > Pinopsida > Cupressales > Taxaceae > Torreya > Torreya grandis. The sequence continues at coordinate 401,585 of JARHVA010007504.1, read as the reverse complement.
ATCATTTTTACATTTTTTGGATTTGTTGCCTGATTGATCATAAGCTGGGAGTCACCAAAGATATTTAATATTTTGAATACCAAAGCTAGAATGATTTGGAGACATATAACCAGTGCTTCATACTCAACCACATTATTGGTGAATTTGAAGTCAAATTTAAAATTAAGGGGAAGAGGTTCACCATGAAGGGGAGTGAGAACAAATCTGGCACCTCCACCATGTTGACATTTGAATCCATTAAAAAAAATGGTCATTTGGTATGTGGGTTCTTCCTGGGAGAGAGTTGTGATGGACTCATCTAAAAAAGTAAGAGGAAGTAATTGTTTGTTTGGTAGAGGAGCTTCAACCAATTGGTCAATGATGACTTTCCCTTTAATGGAATTTTTCTAGAGAAACTCAAGAATGAACTTAATTAGGAGAATGAGCTACTTAGCCATACGTTGGTTTTGTTATGGTTTAGAATGCATATACTTGAGTGGATTACTGTTAGTGATGACATAGGTTTTCTGATTAAAAAGGTAGTGATAGAGTTTGGAGGCCACAAAGACTAAGGAAAGGAAAATTTTCTCAAGATGAGTATACTAAGTCTCATAGTCTATAAGTGTACAGATAATGTAGTAGACGACTTACTCTTTGTTATGTTCATCACAATGAGTGACCATTGCCCCTAGGGAATAGTCTATGGTGGATATATAAAGGTATAAGGGTTGGTCTTCCCTAGGAGGAATAAGAATAGGTGGAGAGAGAAGGTACTCCTTGATTGAATCAAAGGCTTGTTGATAGTCCTAGGTCCATTTAAAATAGGTGTCCTTCTTGAGGAGATGGTGAAAGGGCCGACATCTATCTGATAACTAGGAGATGAAGTAATGGATGGATTGAATCTTCCCCTATAGGCTACAAAGTTGCTTAAGGTTAGTAAGAGGAGACATCTCCAAGATTTAACTTTTATGGGGTCTATTTTGATTCCTCAAAGAGAGACAATAAAGACAAGAAGTTTTCTTGATAAGACCCCAAAAATGCATTTCTTAGGGTTGAGACTTACATGATAATGGATTAGTCAGTTAAATATGGTTGGAAGAATGGTTAGGTGATCCTTACAGAGTTTGGATTTCCAAAGGAGATCATCCACATAGTCCTCTACAATTTTATGGATGAGATCATGGAAGATATAGGTCATGACATGTTGATAGGCTACGTTAGCATTATTCAAACCAAAAGACATGAATCTATAACATAAGATTCCCCATGGGGTGATAAAAGAATATTTATGTTGATATTTTGGGGAAATCATGATCTAATTATATCCCAAAAAACTATCCATGAGAGATAGCATCTCATGGCTAGTTATAAGATCGACAAATTGGTCAATGTTTGGTAAAGGAAAGTCATCCAATGGGAAAGTGGGGTTGAGGTCATGAAATTCAATGTAGAGGCAAAGTCCTACTTTGGGCTTCGTGATGGTAACAATGTTAGAAGCCCATTATGGATAGTCAATGGGCTAAATGAAGTCAACTAATAGGAGGTATTGAAGTTCTTTGATAAGAAATGCTATGCAAGGATGTATCTTATGAAGCTTTTACCACATTAGCTTAGCCTCAGGATGGGTGACAATGTTGTGGAAGGTTAAAAAAGGATCAATTTTGGGCATATCATGATAGGACCAAGCAAATGTTATGATATGGTCATGAAGGAAAGAAGGGTAATCTTGTTGTTCCATGAAATTTAAAGATTGACTAATTTTGACAATATGGGGTTATCCTGAGTAACTAGGCTGACATCGATAGTAGATTCATTTAGCATGGTTTGATTCTTAAGAGGAAGGGATTTATGAATAGAAGAATCCCCTGCACTAAGGTAGGTGAGAATGGAATCATCATCCTAATGTTTGATGGTGTTGATGGTATGAGAATCTCACTCTATCATTTTAAGATGGATGAGAGGAAGGGTTTTGGTTCAGTTACCCATTTTATAGGTTAGGGGGCCCAAATTAATGGTATTAATAAAAAAAAGTTAGATGGGATGATATTAAAATCTTCAGTCTTTAGGGAAGGTGGAGTCAATAATGATGGAACATCCTCCTCAATGGTGTTGATGGGTTTTGGTGAGGTACATTTTTCTAGTGGTACAAACCTAAGGTTGAATAACTCACAAGGTTCTTGGGTTTTGACTATGGGTAACTTGTGAGGTCCTTATTCATAAAGGATGAGACCAAATCCCTTCCAAGCACACCTATAAAGATAGGCTTTGGAAAAGGTTGGTTTGTTAAGATAAGTGAGGTCAAAGGTGAATGGTCAAATAGATGAGGTAGTGGTGGTAGTGAGAAGTGGTTGATCAATTCCCCCAAAAATGAAATTTTTTTGATTATAGGGGTGCCCAAAAGGGATGATGTTTCTAATGTTGGGATCATAGGAATGGTCATGCTTGAGGTGCCCATACTCTTGTAGAGTAGGAAATGTATCCAAGGCTAAATGGTGGTATTCCCCAAGGGAGAGATATTCAGATGTGGATTTCAAGGGGTCCTCTATAGGGATTTGGGAAGAAGGGATAGATGAGCTAGGTGAAGCTTCATCATTGCTGTGGGTGGGAGTGTTGTTGGTTTTGGTTGGCGATGAGGTAGTGTTATTAGTAGTTTATTATGAGGTGGATGAGGAAGGAATAAAAACATCATTAGGTTGATATGTCATATTTTAAGAGGAAAAAGGACTAGGGTTAGCTTTGATTGTAACAACTTGACCTTTGTGTTCAGATTTGACATATCAATGTAAGGTAGAAGGGACACAACACATGGCTTGGATCCAAGGGCATATGAGTTACACATTATATTGCAACTCACCCTCTATAATGTAAAATAGTTTGGGAATAGTATGAGGTCCCAATCAGATAAGGAGGATAATGGCCCCCAAGGTAGTGGCTATGGTATCATTGAAGGAGAGAAGGACCATTGTGTTGTCTAACATGATGTTCTTGGGTAGCTGAAGTTGGTCATAAGCATAGGAGGTGATGATGTTGATGTTATCTCCTCCATCAATCATCACCCTTTTGATGATAGTTTGATTGATGTATGTAGTGATGAAGAAGGTAGGATCGAGATACTTAGAATGAATAGGAGGTATTTCAAAATCCTAAAAGGTGATGGAGGTAGAAATTTAGAGATCTCCAACAAAGGGTACAAGAGGTTGAGGATTATCTAGTTGAACCTCTAAAGATTGAAAACCCTATATCAGTGCCTAATAATGGTGGGGTGAGGTGTTGATTAGTTCATAAAAGCTCATTTTCATTGATGTCTGGTAAATTTGTTTCAACATGATATGATAGATGGATATAGAAGGGTTGGAGGGAGAGGGTCCCAAAATGGATACTTTGGGCTTTGGTGGTGGCATAGGTGAAGGTGTAGGTGTTTGAGTTTGAGTTTGGTTAGAAGGCTAAGGGGTTAAAGGGTATGTATAAGGAATAGATACTTTAGCTTTTCTCTTATCCTTTTATTGGGCCCAACATCAGGGAACCATATGAATAGTGTGGAGGGGGGGACTTGTCATGTTTGATGGTTTCTTTGATTCCTCTTCATCAATCTTGGGTGAGAGAGGGAGAGTAGGTAAATGTTGGATATGTTGAGTTGGTGGTTGGATTGGTAATGGAGGTAAAATATGTTCATCTAATTAAATATCATCCTCATCATATAGGCTATGAATAAGTTCTTAGAGATCTTTACAATTCTCTATGTCATGTCCTAGTGCCCTATGGTATGCACAAATAAACGTATCATTGAACCAAGAGGGTTTGGTATTGGAGGGGTAGAATGGTTTGATAGGTGGTAAGATAATGGAAGAAATTAGAAATAACCTTTGCAGGATGGTTGAATAAGATTCATTCAAAGGTGTTGGAGGTGATGGGTTTATAATTTTAGGGATGGGATCCTTTTTAGAAATAGTTTTGACCTTAGAAGTTGTAGGTGGTGTAATGGTTTTAGTTGGTGGTTGGGATTGCTTAATTATGGTTGATTTTGGCGTAAATGATTTGAAAGTGAAATATTTAGATGATAAAGGGTTAGACATAGGTGGGAATGTTGGAAATGTAAGTTTCATGGTTGATTTGTGTCATGGATTGTCATTGATGACAAAAGAAGCATGTGCAAAATGTGTTGTTGATAATGACAAAGGCATAGTGATGTTGTCAGCTTGAGGAATCATTAAGTCTATCAAGAAGCTCAAAGGAGAGGTTCAATGCTCAAGTATAAATCCATGTGCATATATTAATGACAAAGGCATAGAGTTAAACTCAAGAAGATCTTACACATATCCCACAAGAGCAAAGTACAGATCAGACAAGTTTAAGGGTTTTTGAATCACTATTAATTTTACTCATTTATGAGTAATAAATAAGTAGCTCTCAAAAATCTGACTGGGTCTTGACTTATGTGTTGTCGGGTTGATCAATTCAAAGTACTTCTACTTATAAAATTTTATAAGTAAAGCAATCACAAAAATCTGACTAGGTCTGAATGGAGAAAATGGGTTTTCAGAGTGACTTAACTTGTTTAAATTTTATAAGTTGTGTAGTTAGAAGAACCTGACTTGGTCTAGTAGAGGTAATCGGGTTTCTAGGACAACTTAGCTTTGTTCATTTTTATAAGTTAAGTTTTGATAAGAACCCAAATAGGTCAGGTTGAATTAACTCAGGTTTACTTGATGTCATTACTTTCTTCAAACTTATAAGTAAAGTAGTGTTACAAACCTGAATTGGTCTAGACAAGTGGATTGGGGATGCAAGGGGACTTAACTTATTTCATTTTTATAAGTTAAGTAGGTTGAAGAATTCAAACTGGTCTAGATGAGTGGATCAAGGTTACAAAGTGACTTAACTTATTTCATTTTTATAAGTTAAGTAGGTTGAAGAACCTGAATTGATCTACATGAGTGAATCAAGGTTTTAAAATGACTTTACTTCTTTCAAGCTTATAAGTCATGCAATTTGGAGAACCCGAAATGGTCTTGGAGAATTCTTTCAAAAAGGTGTTAAGTCCTTGTCAGGAAAATTATCCCAAACAAAATGTCAAAGGGATGATTTCACAAAGCTTAAAGGGTATGTGGTCACTTATAAATTTCATGAAGGGCACATTTCAAAAAGTTCGAAGGGAAAATTGACCATTCAAGAAAACCAAAGGATCATTTCAATAAATTTGAAGGGCTATTAGACCCTTCAAGAATTCCAAAAGGATCTTTTTAAAAGTGTTGAAGGTTATGTTGCAAAAACCTGAAGGGTAATTAGTCCATTGCAAAAGTTTCTGAATGGCACTTGTTCAAAATAAAAGACCCAAAGAAGTCACTTACAAAGTTTCCAAAGAGTTTTGTTAGGAAAATTGTCCCAAAGCATTTCGTCAAACAAATTATCCATATCAAATTTTCTGAAGGACATTTCTAATTCTTCTAAAGGATAAATGACCCAAGAAAATTTCTAAAGGATACATTGCAAAGTCTTCAAAAGGTATGTAAACCATTGTAAAGTCTCTGAAGGGTATGTGCAATGTTTTGAAGGATGCTTTCACTTTTACCAAAGGACACTTTTGAGTGAATTCAAAGAAATTCTCAAAGGATATTTTTCCAAACTTGCTAAAGGATATGGTCATAAGAAGTGTAGATTAAACCTCCAAGCTAATGCACAAATGACAAGTGTCACATTCATGCTTTTTTAGTGGGTTAAATGTCATGATTTATAATAAGATCAATGGCTCATAATCAATAGTTTAGTGAAGATCTAATAGAGTGAAGTGTTTTCAATCTTGAAAGGTGCTGGACTGATAATAACCAGTGTCAATAGTAACATGAAGCAATTCTATAAGAGATAAATGAAATGAAGGCCTTCAAAGATGTTGTAAAGAGTGAGATGTTAAAAAAGCTGCCAGAGGACAACATTGAAGTAAGTTAAGTCAAGATTTTTCATAAACTCAACAAAGTGAGTTAGTTACAAAAGTCTGAAGCATCAATTGAAGGAACATAATTAGTTCTTGTAAAAATAGTTATTTCTTTGAGTCTCTTATATATATTTAGAGGTTTCTTTCAAAGTAATGTGATGTAAAATTCCAAAGTGATGAAGAATATGAAAGACAAATAGTCATTTTTTTGGAGTGAGAGGAGTTTGAGCCATAGGTGTAGAAATATAAAACTCCTATGAGCATGGAGGAGTAGTGTCTAATTGGATAATATCTAAGTGTCAAATAGATAAATTCATATATAGAAAAAGGGTGCATGAAGAGTGAAGGATACATAAAAGTGTGTTGAAGGAGAAATGAGCAGTTGTAGATGGGACTTGCAATAAAGAATAAAGAATTAGATTATTTTATGAATCTGATTCATTAATTTGAATTGTAAATGTCTAACAAGTTGGTGTCATCAAACTAAACTGGGTTGGTACTCAAAATAGGGATTAGGTGCTTCCTGAGAGTTGGTGATCTTAAAATAGGGGATTGGTGTCTCCATGGGATGGGTGTCCTAAAATGTAACCAGTGAGGATATGTCAGTGAGATAAAATTCGTGAGTTGGATTAGAATAGTAGATTCTAATAGCTTTTTCACCATGGTTTTTCCCTTTGGGTTTCCACATATAAATCTAGAGTTATGTGTTGTGCTTTTGTGATTGTATTATTTATCTTTCATGTGTTTATGTTTGCATATGTTTAAAATTATTTTTTAAATTTGTAAGTAACCAGTTTTTGAGATCTATTGATTCACCCCCCCTTTCAATAGAAAGGTGTGGTCAACAATTGGTATCAGAGAAATAGGTTCCTAGTGAGAAGCTTAATCATCTCAAGTGAATCTTAGATTTTGAACACAAAATGACCATTCTTGAAGGAACTTCATAAAAAAGGCACCATTATTTGATAGGACTAACTATGTTTTCTGGCGTATAAGAATGAAGAAATATTTGACTTCTTTGAGTTTTGATGTTTGGATATCTATTATAAATGGATACACACCCCCTACTACTCCTTTGATTGATTAGGTAGCAAAAAAGGCTTGTGAAAACAATGCCAAAGTAAAGAATGTTATTCTTTGTGGACTATCAAATAGTGAATTTGTCAAGGTAATGCATTGCCAAAGTGCAAAAGACATATGGGACAAATTGAAGGGAATCTATTTAAGGAGATGATAAAGTAAAGCAAACAAGCTCCAAACTCATAAGGGACAGTTTCAAAGTCTCAAGATGAATGAGGAAGATAAGATTATAAAATACCTTCTTAGAGTAGATGAGATTGTAAATACCATCATAGGACTTAGAGAAATAATGGATGAAGTAGTCATTGTCAAGAAGGTATTAAGATATCTAAAAATAAAATATGATTCTAAAATTTTTGCTATCGAAGAAGCAATAGATCTGAACAAACTCACAGTAGATGGGTTCCATGGAACTTTCATTGCTTATGAGATGAGGATGGGAGATGTTGAGTCATCCAAAAGAGAAGCTACTTTCAAAGTTTCTAAGCAAGCATAAGAAGAGGAAGCTTTGAATTTATAATTTGAGGAGGTTGATGATGATGTAGAAGCCAATTTCATCAAAAATTTGAAGAAAGGCTCAGGCAAATACAAAGCTAAGTTACCTTTCAAGTGTTTTAGTTATGGTAAGATATGTCATTTTATTGTTAAGTATCCATATAAAAAGAAATAAAATTCTAATTCAGCTGAAAAGAATCAAAAATAAAAATGATATCCTAAAAAGAAGAAAATTTTATTTAAAAATAATAAGGGGTTGTACTCAAAAGAGGAGAGTTACTCAATAGATGACAACATTAGATCCTCAAGTGATGAGCATGATAGTGCCTTTGTAGCAAAGGGAAATGAATCTTTGTTTATGGCAATAGAATCAACTTCAAAAGATTCAAATCAAGGTGATAATGATGATTGGGATGAAGAAGAGGAAGGAGAAGTAGATATAGAAGGAGAACTCATATGTGCCCTAAATGAGATTGACAAGCTTAGGAAAGAAAATTCTAAACAAAAAAGACATTGTCAAAAGGAAATTGAGAAATTGAACAAAAGAAATAAAGAATTTGATAAATTAACAGTGAACTTGAAGAACCAAGTAGAAGAGGCAAAGAGGAAAGAGGATGTAGTCAAATCTGATTTACAAGCAAAGTCCTTAGAATGTTTGAAGATGGAATCATGGACTTAAGAAAAAAGCTTAAAAAGGCCAAAGAACAAACTGATAAAAGTCTAAAACTAAAAGTAGGATCTACCATATTGGATGAAATGATTAGTTCACAAAAGCTCTCCAAGGAAAGATTAGGTCTTGGATATGAGAAAGGCAAGAGTCCTATGTTGAGTAAAGCTAGGAATATATATGAAAACGTCAAGGAGTAGTAGAATCAAGAATAAAAAAGGAAGAAATTTACATTCCTAAGGAGAAGAAGAAGAGTAATATTTCAACTCCTACAAAGACCAAGGTTGCTTCTATAAAAATAAATGTAATAAAAAGGAATGAAAAGAAAGCAAAATTCATGACACTTTTTACATATCCTCAAAGATGAATGATAATGAAGGATAAGCTTTTTAAGTAGGAATTCATTTTCTCCTCTATTAAATCTAGATGTCATATGATATATCTATAATAACTTTGGGCATATAGCAAAGCATTGTAGAACAAAGATTATCAAATCAAAGTCTAACAATGCAAAAAAAGTTGAAATTCCCAAAGCGAACAAAGGTTCACAAATTGATAACATAATAGATAAAAGCACAATTAAGAAGCCTAAGGAGATATGGAAGAATAAGAATCAATCAATGATTTCTCAAAATGCTTTACATGTTAAAGAGAAAAATATATGAGTTATAGATAGTGGCTGCTCAAAACATATGACTGGTGACAAGAATAAGTTCATCAATCTAAGTTGATGCAAGGAAGGGATTATCATCTTGGGAGATAATACTATAATCAAAATTAGAGGTAAAGTAACCCTACATATTGATGGTAAGCTCCCTACTCATGATGTTCTTTATGTCAAAGGACTGAAGCATAATTTGTTGAATGTCAGTCAGATGTGTGATAATGGGTATAAAGTCATCTTTGATACTAAAGGATATGAGTTATGTAGGTCTGGTAAAGTAGTTTCTCAAGGGAAAAAGACCAAAACTAACATATATAATCTGATTGAAGAAAATGATGCAATTTTTCTCATGGGAAAGATTCATAAGAGCTAGCTATAACACATAAGGATGGGTCATGTTATCTTTGAAAATCTATTCAAAGTAAGTTATAACTAGTGTGTAAGACACATGCCTAATATAATTAAGCCTATTGACACTAATTTTAGGTAATGTCAGCTTGGTAAATATAGTAGGGTCTCATTTCAAACCAAAGAGTATGCGACTACAAAGCCTCTTTAGATAGTTCATACTAATATTTATAGACCAACCAAGACAAGAGGATCCAAAAGAGTGTATTACTTTATGATGTTCATAGATGAATACACAAGAATGACATGGGTAAATTTCTTAAAATACAAGTCTCAAGCATTTGAAAGGTTCAAGGTCTTTAGGGATATGGTTGAAAACAAAATTGGTAAAAAAATTAAGTGTCTCAAATCTGACAAAGGAGGAGAATTCACTTCAAATGAATTTTTTGAGTACTATGGAAAGCATGGAATTAAAATACACTACTCAACTACAAGAACTCCACAACAAAATGGAGTGATTGAAAGGAAGAACAAGACTATCAAGGAGATGGCTAGAACAATGTTGAAAGAAGCCAACTTGCCAAATGGTTATTGGAGAGAAGAAATCCAAACTATAGTATACATATTAACCCATGTTCAATTGAGAGTGAATAGTGATAAGATCTCATACAAACTATGGTATAGAAAGCCTGCCTCGATCAAGTAATTCAGAGTCTTTAGTAGTAAATGCTATATTCAAAGGAAGTAGAAAAATCTAGGAAGTTTTGAGTCACGATGTGATGAGGGAATATTTCTTGGTTATTCCACTCATAGAAAATCTTATATATGCTACAACAAAATACTTCATAAACTAGTAGAGAGCATTCATGTTAAATTTGAAGAGACACTCAAGGAAGTCACTGAACCTATAAAGGAGATTACTATTGAAAAGCTAAAAGAAAAAGAGGAGAATAAAATGTCAAATAATGAAGAAGAAATATAGAAAAATGATAAGACAACTCCCAAGTACATTCAAAAGGATCATCCTAAGGAGAAAATCATTGGAGAATTGAAAGGATTCCAAATGTGTATAAGGGTAGAAAATGAGCAAAGAATAGGTAATTTTTTCCTTGCTATCTAAAATTGAGCCCAAAAACTATGTTGAGGCCAATATAGTTGAGAATTGGCAATAGGCCATGGATGAGGAACTAAGTCAAATAAAAAAGAATAAAACCTGGCAACTAGTTCCAAGACCCACATACAAGAATATCATAGGCACAAAATGGGTCTTTAAAAATAACTTGAATGAAGATGGAGCTATTTTGGGAAACAAATATATACTTGTTTGCAAAGGATATGCTCAGTTAAAAGGAATAGACTTTGAGGAGACATTTTCTCTAGTGGCAAGATCGGAGGCAATCAAAATGTTTTTGGCATACTTAATTTTTAAGAAGTTCAAAGTCTATCAAATGGATGTTAAGTCTAATATTTTGAATGGAACACTAGAGGTAGAAGTCTACATAGAATACCTAAAGGTTTTTAGCTGACTAATAAGGAAGACTACGTGTGCTAACTAAAGAAGGCATTATATGGCCTAAAATAGGAACCCAGAGTGTGGTATTCAAGGTTGGATTAGTATTTGCAACATCAAAGATTTATCAAAGGCTATGCAGATAGTAATTTGTATGTTAAATATGAAAATGGACATATGTTGATCATATTTGTTTATGTTGATGACATCATTTTTGGTTGCAGCAACAAAAATTTGTGCAAATAATTTGCAAATCAAATGTAAAAGGAGTTTGAAATGTCCATGTTGGAATAACTTGCATTCTTTCTTGGTCTATAGGTTACAAAATCCAATGAAGGAATCTTCATATCCCATACCAAGTATGCAAAGGAGATGCTCTAGAAGTTTGAAATGGAAGACAACTGACCAGTTAGTACTTCTATGATAATTGGATATAAGTTGAGAAAAAATGATGAATCTCCTGAAGTAAATCATACTATGTATAGATCAATGATTGATAGTTTACTTTATCTTACTTTTAATAGACCAGACATCATGCAAATTGTATGCATGGTTGCTATATTCCATGCTGCTCCAAAATAAACTCATGTAAATGTAGTAAAAGGAATATTTAGATATATCAAAGGTACAATAGATTATGGTTTGTGGTATCCTTTAAGTAATGATTTAACTTTTACAGCATATACAAATGTTGATTGGGTAGGCATCACAGATGATATAATAATCACAAATGGTGGTGCATTCTTTCTTGGTAATAGACTTGTTTCACAGCTAAGAAAAAAACAAGAGTCAATTACTTTATCTATAGTAGAAGTAGAATATGTTGTAGCAATGGCATATTGCACACAAGTGTTATGGATGAAACAAACACTAAGAGACATGGAGGTAGAGTTCAAAGGACCACTTCACATTCAATGTGACAATTCAAGTGTAATAAATATCTCCAAAAATCCAATGATGCATTCTAAGACCAAGCATATATCAATTAAGTATCACTTTCTGAAAGAGAAGGTTACTGATCAAGAAGTTAGATTGGAATATATTCACAAAATAGATCAGATTATAAGTACTTTCACTAAGCCTCTATCTAAAGATCAAATTGAATGTATAAGACAATAGATTGGAGTGCGGCTCCTACACCACATCACTATTTTTTGGTGATCAGACATATCTCCAAGAGGAGTTATAAAAAAACATCTCTAATTCTTGGAAGAAAAAAGATCTTGTGAAACTAAGTTATGGCCTTAGGGGGAACTTTTATTTTTATTTTAATTTGATAGGTTTGAGGATCAGAAATAGTGAAATACATGATCAAGTGTATTTTAGGGTAATATAGTTGAAATAATATGGCAATGAATCTTTGTCATTAATTTCAAAGGGGGAGAAAGTAGGATGATGAAGGAATGAAGAAGGATAGTCATTTTGAGGATGTTTTTGCCATCAATGACAAAGGGGGAGATTGTTGGAAATTTGAGTGTCATCATTGATTTGTGTCATGGATTGTCATTGATGACAAAAGAAGCATGTGTAAAATGTGTTGTTGATAATGACAAAGGCATAGTGATGTTGGCAACTTGAGGAGTCATTAAGTCTGTCAAGAAGCTCAATGAAGGAGAGGTTCAGTGCTCAAGTATAAAGATGTGTGCATATATTAATGACAAAGGCATAGAGTTGAAATCAATAAGATCCTACACATATCCCATAAATCAAAGTATGGATTAGATAAGTTTAAGAACAAATGGGGTTTGTGAATCACTATTAATTTTACTCATTTATGAGTAACAAACAAGTATCTCTCAAAAACCTAATTGGGTCTTGACTTATATGTTGATCAAGTTTGTCAATTCAAAGTACTTCTACTTATAAAATTTTATAAGTAAAGTAATTATGAAAATTTGACTGGATCGAAATGAAAAAAAATGTTTTTTAGAGTGACTTAACTTGTTTAAATTTTATAAGTTGAGTAGTTATAAGAACCCAACTTGGTCTAGTAGAAGTAATTGAGTTTTTAGGATAGCTTGGTGTTGTTCATTTTTATAAGTTAAGTTGTGGTAAGAACCCAAATTGATCAGGATGAAGTAACTCAAGTTTAATTGAGGTCATTACTTCTTTCAAACTTATAAGTCAAGGAGTGTTACAAGCCTAAATTGGTTTAGACGAGTGAATCAAGGTTGCAACAGGACTTAACTTGTTTCATTTTTATAAGTTAAGTAGATTGAAGAATCCAAATTGGTCTAGATAAGTGGATTGGGGTTGAAAAGTGACTTAACTTATTTCATTTTTACAAGTTAATTAGGTTGAAGAACCCAAATTGATCTAGATGAGTGAATCAAGGTTTTGGAATGACTTTACTTCTTTCAAGCTTATAAGTCATGCAGTCTAGAGAACCCAAAATGGTCTTGGAGAATTATTTTTAAAAAAGTATTAAGTCCTCATCAATAAAATTATCTTGAAGAAAATGTTGAAGGGATGATTTCAAAAATTCTGAAGCGTATGTGGTCACTTGCAAAGTTACCCAAGGGTACATTTAAAAAAGTATAAAGGTCAAGTTGACCATTCAAGAAAGCTGAAGGATCATTTCAAGAAATCTGAAGGATAATTGGAATGTTCAAGAATTTTGAGAGGATATTTTAAAAAAACCTGAAGGGTATGTGGTCACTTGTAAAGTTACCGAAGGGTACATTTCAAAAAGTTCATAGGGCAAGTCAACCATTCAATAAAGTTGAAGGATCATTTCAATAAATCTGAAGGATAATTGGACCATTCAAGAATTCCAAAAGGATCTTTTCAAAAATACCGAAGGATATGTTGCAAAAAATTGAAGGGTAAGTAGTCCATTGCAAAAGTTTATGAAGGGCACTTGTTCCAAAAAAAAGACTTGATTAATTCACTTATAAAGTTTCCAAAGAGTTTCATAAGGAAAATTGTCTTGAAGCATTTCATCAGACAAATTATCCATGATGACTTTTCTAAAGGACATTTGCAATTCTTCCAAAGGATACATTGTAAAGTATTTGAAGGGTATGTGGACCATTGCAAAATCTCTGAAGGATATGTGAACTATTGCAAAGTCTCTTAAGAGTATGTGCAAAGTTTTGAAGGATGCTTTCACTTTTGTCTAAGGACACTTTCAAGTGATTTAGAATAACTTCTCGAAGGATATTTTTCTAAACTTGTTGAAGGATATGGTCAAAAGAAGTGTAGAGTAAATATATGAGCTAATGCAAAAATTACAAGTGTCACATTGATGCTTGTTTAGTGGGTTAAAATTCATGCCTATTAATAATATTGATGGCTCATGATCAACAGTTCAATGAAGATCTAACAAAGTGAAGTGTTTTCAAGCTTAAAAGGTGCTCAACTGATAATAACTAGTGTCAAGATTAACATAAAGCAAGTCTAGAAGAGATCAATAGAGTGAAGGCCTTCAAGGATGTTGTAAAGAGCAAGATGTTAACAAAAATACCATAGGATAACATTGAAGTAAGTTAAGTCAAGATTTTTCAAGAACCTGACAAAGTGATTCAGTTATAAAAGTTTTAAGCATTGATTAAAGGAACATAACTAATTCTTGTAAAAATGGTTATTTATTTGAGTCTCTTATATATATTCATAGGTCGTTTTCAAATTAGTGTGATTAAAAATTCCAAAGTGATAAAGAATAGGGAAGATAAATGGTCATTTTTTTGGAATGAGAGGAGTTTGAGCCATAGGTGCACAAATATGAAACTTATTTGAGCATGGAGTAGTATCTAATTAGAGAATATATGAGTGTCAAATAGATAAATTTAGATACAGAGAAAGGGTGCAAGAAGAGTGAAGGATACAAAAAGTGTGTTGAAGGAGAAATGAGCAATTGTAGATTGGACTTACAACAACGAATAAAGAATTGGATTCTTTTATGAATCTAATTCATTGATTTGAATTGTAAATGTATAACGGTTGGTGCCATCAAATTAAACTTGGTTGATGCTCATAATAGGGAGTAGGTGCTTCCTGAGAGTTGGTTCTCTTAAAATAAGGGATTGGTATCTCCATGGGATGGGTGTCTAGAAATGTAACTAGTGAGGTTCTGTCAGTGAGACAAACTTTGTGAGGTTGGATTAGAATAGTAGATTCTAGAAACTTCTTTATCATGGTTTTTCCCTTTGGTTTTCCACATATAAATTTGGAGTTGTGTGTTGTGATTTTATGATTTCATTATTTATCTTTCATGTGTTTATTTTTGCATATGTTTAAAATTCTTTTTGAAAGTTGTAAGTAACCAGTTTTTGAGATCTACTAATTCATGCCCCCCTCTTAGTAGATAGGTGTGTTCAATAGGTAAATTGGAGGTGGATAGGTTAGTTAATAATGAAGAAGAATATATGATATAGTATGGGTAGGTGTAGACAGAAAAAAGTGGGATGGTTTACTAGAGGAAGAATAGGTAATTGGGATGGTAGAAGGATGGGGTCTTAAAATAGAAGGTAAGCGAGAAGGAGGTGGTATGGGTCTAGTTTGAGGTTGAGGTTTTGGAAACTCTACCTTCTTAATTGGTTTATTTGGGGGTTTCTTGGTGAACTAGACGTAGTTAATTCCAACTTCAAATAAAGTTGAGTATGACTAGGTGTAAGAATATTTCCTAGATTCTTGATAGGTTTGGTAAGGGAGGCATAAGGTGATTTGGAAATATTAGACAGATGTGGTTGGGATGGTTTACTTATGGCTTTGAAATAAGAGGTAATAATGGATTTAACGATGGATTTAAGTGATGTTGAGGATTCATATTTCTTTTGGTAAGGAAGCCCAAGATGATGCCAAAAAGGTGGCTCTATCAAAGTTGGGTCGAGAAGTGAACTCTAAACTTTGGACTAGCCTAGAAAAGGGTTTGTAGATGGGCTTGGTTCCTTGGTCATTGGTTTCAAAGATTAAGCTCCTATGTGGAGAAGAGGGAATGGCTCTTTCATCTTTATTTTTGATAGAGGGTTTTAAAATTGGTGGTTGGGTATATGAGGTAATATCTTCTTTTGGGATGGTTTTCAAAGGGAGAATGGATGGTTCCATAATATGGGAGGTATGTATGGTGTCCTGAATTGAATGAATAGACATGGTTGCTTCTTTTGTTTAAGTGTCTAAAGGAATGGAGGGTAGTTCTACCAGTTCAATGGGTGAAGTGGAAGAAGAAATAGTTAAATCAAATGTTGTCTCCTTTCGAGTTTCCATCAAAAGAGAGGTAGATAAAGATAAGGTCTCATTAAGTGAAGAGAGAGGGGTGGTTGATTCCTTCATTTGGGTATCTAAAGGAATGGAAGGTGAGTCCACTACTTTCATGAGTGAAATAGAGGAAGAAGTGGTTAAGGTAATGATCTCCTCAACAATGGGCTTACTAATAATAACGTTGATTATATGTACCTCATGAGAGTGAGATGATTCTAGTTTATTTCCATTGTGATGGGTAGAAGGGGCATGATTGGGAAAAGGTTTGTGGTTCAGATGTTAAGGGATTGATTAGGAGGTGTATTGGGATTATCAAATGCAATTTATCCATTATCAATTAATCGTTAGACTAAACTTTTGAAGGTATTGCATCTGTTGATGTCATGTCTAATAACTCAGTGAAAGGTACAATGGTCATTCTCATTTTACCAACAAAGCATAGGGTGAGAAGCATCAAATTATTTGGGTGGTTTTGTTGGAAATATTGTCATTGATGTCAAAGTTCTAGCATTATTGGTGATAAAGGCCCCATTGCATTTAATGGTGCTTTTAATATTCATATCTTAGATAATGTGTGTTAATATTTATTTAATACTAATAAATATATTTTCGGATGCATATAAGTCAAAAGAGGACCTATGGAGAAGTCAAAGAGTCATGGGGTAAAGACAAAATAGGAATGGGATGCATTTTCTCATCAAGAGTCATCTTGAGAAATTACAGGAGTCACCATGTGAAGATAAAAGAGGGTATGGTGCATTTTTTCATGAAGGGACACTTTGAGAAATATGAAAAGTCACCAAGATAAAGACAAAAGAGGAAAAGACTCATTTTATTATGAAGGGTCACCATATGAATTTTCAAATGCAAGGATATGAAGGGTAATGTAAGTTTGGCACCATTTTACATGATGATTGAAGGGTTATAAAGGGTAAATACCAAAGGTCATTTAGAAAGCTATAAATAAAGGCTTGAAAAGCCATTTGTAAAATGTAAGAGTGTGCATGGTTTGTATTTTTTTTTGAAGAGAGAAAAGAAGAAGATATTTTAGAGTTCAATCATTTGTTGAGTAAGCAACATTGAGAGATAGTTGTGTTTTATACACAAGAGGGGTTGGTGCCCGTGTGGATTGATGCTCACAAATAGTTGTTGTGTTGGTGCTCAACAAAGGGGTTGGTGTTCCTGCAATTTGGTGCTTTCAAACTTTGTAATTTGATTTAGTGCTCATTCATATACTTGAGATTATTTTCCATGGTTTTTCCCACTTTGGGTTTCCATGTAAAAATTTGGTCTCTCTCTCTCTCTCTCTCTCTCTCTCTCTCTCTCTCTCTCTCTCTCTCTCTCTCATGTAGTGCATATTATTGTTTCAATTTTTATTTCATATATTGAATGTGTGATTAAGTGGTTGAAGAATATAAATTAGATTATGTAAAAAATATATAATATACTGATTCACCCCCCTCTTAGTATATTTTGTTCTTAAAATTAGTATAAGAGCAGGTTCCTTTTGAAAAAAATTTATAGCTTGAAGGTAGATCGGGAAAGCATGATGGCTAGATCATATGGAGATTTTTATACAACTAAGGCACCTTTGTTTGATGGGTCAAATTATGCCTTTTGGAACATAAGGATGAGGACTTACTTGATGGCCCTTGGATTTGACATTTGGCAAGCAGTGTTGGAGGAATACGAATATCCACAGACACTTGTAACTACGCTGACAGAAAAGAAGGCAAGTCAAAATAATCATAAAGCTTTAAATATTATTTTATGTGGATTATGTGAATCAAAAAATTTTAAATTTATGCAATGTAAATTTGCTCATGAGGCTTAGGTAAAACTTGAGAATATTTACAAAGGTGATGAACAGGTTCAGCAGGCTAAGCTTCAGACTTCCAAAAGATAGTTTGAGAGTTTAAAGATGGAAGAGGAAGAGAATATAGCAAGTTATGTTTTGTAGGTTGATCAAATAGTAAATTAGATTCAAGGTCTTGGAGAAAATTTAGAAGATTCAATGGTAGTACAAAAAATTTTGAGATCTCTACCAATGAGATATGATGCAAAGGTTTTAACAATCAAGGAGATGAAGGATCTTATCAAGCTAAAGATGGATGAACTACATGGTATTTTTATGGCATATGAGATGCGGATCAAATAAGAGAAACCCTCAAAAAGATAAGCTACTTTCAAGACATCAAAGAAAGACAAGGCTAAGATTCAAGAATCAAGTGACAGCTCCAATGATGATGAAGATGACAATGGAGCTCTATTCATTCACAATCCAAAAAAGGGCACAAGTAAATATCAAGGAAAATTACCTTTTAAATCTTTTAATTATGAAAATATTGGACATTTTGTAGTGCCTAGATAAGGGTAATAGTGACAATGAAGAAGGAAAGTCCACATACAAAAAGAATTTTAAAGGAAAATTCAAGAAGGGATTCGAGAAGAAGAGTTTGTAATATAAAGATCCTAGCTTAGTCAAAGATACTAGAGTCAGAGATTCAGAAGAAGAATAGATTCTATTCATGGCCATACATGAAGATGCCTCTGTAAGAAAAAATATATATGATCAAGAAGAAGACCATGATGAAGCTAAAGTGAATCTAGAAGGAGAAATCATTTGTGCCTTAGAAGAGTTAAAAGCTCTTGAGAATAAGAATTGAAAATTAAAGCTCCAGATCGAGAAAAATGAAATGGAGTAAAAGGAAACAATTGAAGATTTACAAGCACACATTGAAGAAGCCAAGAAGAATAAATAAGATATAACAAAAAAATTATAAAAATTAAGTAAAGAATGTGAAAGGTATGTTATCTAAATTGCTTCTTTAAAAGCAGATCTTGAGAAAACAAATAAAGCAATCAATGATAGAGCAGCCAATGATTCAAAATTTGAGAAAAACACTAATAGGCTGAATAAGATATTAGAAATTCAAAGATCGATGTCAGATAAGATAAGTATCAGATTTGAAAAAGAGAAAGGGGAGGCCACTACTTTCATAGACAAGGAAAAATGAAAGAGCTTTTTGAAGCTCTTACAAAAGAGGAAATAAAAAGGGAAGAAGTTAAGAATACTGAGGACATCTCAAAAAAATAAGGCTAGAAAGAACAAAGCTAAAAAATACAAGTAGGTTAGAGATACACAAACAGGTACTATTTTTATGCTTAATATTTTTATTGTAATAGATATGGTCATAAGAAAATATAATGTCAAAAAAGGGATAACAATTTTAGAAATAAGAAGGAAAGTCATGCAAAGTCAAGCAAAAGCCATAAATTTTTTGCTCCTCTATCAGGCTTTAATGAAGAGGCCATAATATGTTACAAGTGTAATAACTTTAGACACATAGCTTGGTATTGTAGAAGCATGTTTGAGTCAGTCAATAAGGACCAAAGTTTCAAGGCTCCATTCGTCAAGAATAAATTTTAGACAGGTTCATGGCAGAAGAAATAACCTAAAAAATCTATGTTGGTGCAAATAGCTTTGCATGTAAGAAATGAAGAAACACCATGGTTCATTGACAGTGGATGTTCGAAGCACATGATAGGAGATAAAAATAAGTTCATACCCTTAAATAATATCAATGGTGGCATAGTGAAATTTAGAGATAATACTATTGCTAGAATTGTTGGAAAAGGTACGTAAAGTTTGAATAATGGTAGAACTAAAACTAAAAAAATTCTATATGTAGAAGGGCTTAAGCATAATTTTTTGAGTGTAAGTCAAATGTGTGATCAGAGGCACACACTAAGGTTTATGTAGAAGGTTGTCAAATTAAGAAAAAAAATTCAGATGTGTTGGTTGTAAATGCTCAAAGAACATGCAATAATTTGTATATGTTATCAAACATCAAAGGTCAAAGATGTTATTTGAGTTAGATTGAAGAAAGTTGGCTATGGCACTGGAGAATAAGACACATAAATTTTGACAATCTTATCAACATCATCAAGAAGCAAGCAATCAAAAATATTTCAAAGTTTACAAATCCATCTGACACGCTTTGTGAACCTTGTCAGCATGAGAAGCAAGCTAAAAGGTGGTTCAAAACAAAAGAGTACTCAACCACTCAGATGCTAGAGCTTGTTCACACTGATCTATGTGGACCTATGTAAACTCAAAGTACTCAAGGTGAGACATATTTTATGTTACTTATTGATGATTTTTCACATACGATTTGGGTAATATTTATAAAAAAAATAGAAGTTTTCAAACATTTCAAAGCATTCAAAGCATTAGTTGAGAATGAAACTAGTTTGAATATTGAGTGTTTTATGATTAGATTGAGGAGGAGAATTCATGTCAGATCAGTTTTTTGAGTTTTTTTATGACCATGGAATAAAGAGACATTATTCAACAGTCAGAACTCCATAGTAAAATGGAGTAGTTGAGCACAGAAATAGAATAGTTTAGGAGATGGTGAGGATAATGCTAAATAAATCCAAGATACCAGATAAATATTAGAGAGAGGTAGTTACTACAGTAGTACATATTCAGAATAGAGCATTATTGAGATTCAATAGTGACAAGACTCCTTATAAGATATGGAAATACAAATTACTAACAGTGGATTATTTCAAAGTTTTTGACAGTAGATGCTTCATAAAGAGAACCAATGAAAAAATTGGTAAGTTTGAATCTAGAGTAGATGAAGGTATATTTATTGTTTATTCTTTCAAAATTAAATCTTATAATTGTTATAAAAAAAGAACAAAGAAAATTGTTGAAAGTGCAAGTGTCAGGATAGAAGAAGATGGAACATAAAGAATCAGTGATCTAGTAGACATTCTTGAAATCATCAAAGAGGAAGATTTTAAAGAATTAGGTGAAGACGAAAAGAAGGAGAAAAAAGAAACCAAAACCCCATCCAAATATTTCTAGAGAAATCATAATGAAAGTGACATCATTGGGGAAATAAATGAATAAATTTGCACTAGAAAAATGATGATAAGTGAATCTAAGAAAGTTAATTTTTTTTTATTATCCAAAATTCAGCCTAGAACTTTTTTAGAAGCTAAACATGATAAGCAATAGGTTAAGGTAATGGATGGAGAATTAAATTAGATAGAAAAGAATGATACTTGGGAATTAGTGCCTAGACCAAAAGATCATAATGTGATAGGAACAAAATAGTTTTATAGAAATAAGTTGAATGAAAATGGAGAAGTGACCAGGAATAAAGCAAGATTAGTATGTAAAAAATATACTCATATTGAGGGAATAGATTTTGAAGAAACTTTTATACTAGTGGCAAGGCTAGAGGATATTATAATTTTTCTTTCATAAATAGTGTTTAAAATTTTCAAAGTGTTTTAGATGGATGTCAAATATGTCTTCTTAAATGGGAATCTAGAATAAGAGGTCTACATTGAGCATCTTAAGGGATTTGTTATCTCAAATATTAGTAGTCATGTATGTAGATTAAAGAAAGCACTGTATAGATTGAAACAAGCTCCTAGAGCTTAGTATGCAATACTTGATAAGTACCTTCAGGATCAAGGTTTCAAGAGAGGATTTGTTGATAGTAATCTCTACATCAAAATAGAATGTGAGAATCAATTGATTATTTTGGTATATGTTGATGAGATCATTTTTAGAGGAAACATTGAAAAGATGACAAAAGAATTTTCTATAAATATGTAAAAAGAATTTGAGATGTCTATGCTTGGAGAATTGTCATTTTTGTTAAGATTGTAAATATTTCAGTCAGATAAAAGATTTTTTATATCTTAAATTAAATATGCCAAGAAAATGTTGAATAAATTTGGTTTTAAAGATTATGCATTAGTTGGCACACCAATGTGTATAAGAATAAGGTGAGCAAGGATGAAGATTCACTTGTTACAAATCAATATTTTTATAGATTTATGATTGGTAGTCTTTTATATTTGACAACATCGAGGCCAAACATCATGCATGAAGTAGCTATTCTTGCAAGATATTAGTCAGCTCCAAAAGATAGTCATGCTCAGTTGGTGAAGAGAATATTTAGATATATCAAGGGGACATTGGATTATGGATTGTGGTATCCCACATGTAGAGATTTTACTTTAGTTGCTTATACATATTTAGATTGGGTAGGTTGTTTGGATGATAGAAAGAGTACAAGTGGAGGAACTTTCTTCCTTGGTGATAGATTAGTATCATGGATAAGCAAAAGGTAGAATTTAGTATCACTTTCTATAGCTGAAGTAGAATATATTATAGTAGTATTATGTTTTATTCAAGTGCTTTAGATGAAGCAAAATTTGGAAGATATCAAGGTAAAATATGATGAATCTATTTCTATTTTTTGTGTCAACACAAGTGTTATTAATATTTTGAAGAATCTAGTGATGTATTCAATAACAAAACATATTGATATCACTTTTTGAGAGAGTAGGTTGTAGATCAATATGTTAAGATGGAATATATCAGTACTATAGAGTAGATTGCTATTATTTTCATAAAGGCACTACCAAAATACACATTTGAGTATCTATGGGAGAAGTTGGGAGTAATTTATTTTACTTTTTGCCATTGAGATTTAACACTAGTTAAGGGGGAGCTAAGTGTTAGCTCTAAGTAGGTCCTTTACCATTGATTTCAAAGGGGGAGAAGAATAGAAATAAGTATAGGTATAGGTATAAGTATAGGGAATAGATATAGGGAATAGGTACATGTTGCTACAGTAAAGGGGAGTTATTGTATGTTTTTCAAATGCTAGTATGTGCAGGTTTCAAGATGTGGTAGTTTCAATTTGAAGTTGCCATCAATGAAAAAGGGGGAGATTGTTCAAAATATTGTCATTGATGTCAAAGGTTTAGCATTATTGGTGATAAAGGCCCCATTGCATTTAATGGTGATTTTGATATTCATATCTTGGATAATGTGTGTTAATATTTATTTAATATTAATGAATATATTTTTGGCTATATATAAGTCAAAAGAGGACCCATGGAGAAGTCAAAGAGTCACAGGGTAAAGACAAAAGAGGAATGGGATGCATTTTCTTATGAAGAGTCATCTTGAGGAATTTCAAGAGTCACCATGTGAAGACAAAAGAGAGTATGGCACATTTTTTCATGGACACTTTGAGGAATATGAAAAGTCACCAAGATAAAGACAAAAGAGGAAATGACACATTTTGCTTATGAAGGGTCACCATATGACTTTTCAAATGCAAGTATATGAAGGGTCATGCAAGTTTGGTGCTATTTTCCATGAAGATTGAAGGGTCATAAAGGATGAATGCCAAAGATCATTTGAAAAGCTATTAATAAAAGTTTGAGAAGCCATTTGTAAAATGTAAGAGTGTGCATGGTTTGTATTAGTTTTCAAAAAGAGAAAAGTGGGAGATATTAAAGATCATTTATTGAGTAAGCAATATTGAGAATTAGTTATGTTTTATACACAAGAGGTGTTGGTGGTCCTATGGGTTGGGGCTCACAAATATTTGTAAAGGGTTGGTGATCCTGTGGGTTGGTGCTCACAAATAGTTATGTTGGTGCTTAGCAAAGGGGTTGGTGCTCCTACAAGTTGGTGCCTATAAACTTTGTAATTTGAGTTGGTGCTTATTTATATACTTGAGATTGTTCTCTGTAGTTTTTCCCACTTTGAGTTTCCACATAAAAATATGCTCTCTCTCTCTCTCTCGTGTGGTGCATAATATTGTTTCAACTTTTATTACATATCTTGAATGTGTGATTAAGTAGTTAAAGAAAAGAAATCAAATTAGGTAAAAGATATACAATATACTGATTCACCCCCCCCCCCCTCTCACTATATTTTGTGCTTAATACATTGGATGAGGTTGGATTTGAGAAAATTCTCCAAAATTGGAGCATAAGACTCCCCTATGGGATTATATTATTTTGGAAGAGCTCAATTTTCTTGGTAGGAAGGGTTGGGAGAATTGGTTTGATGGGGTTAGTTGACAGTTGGAGGTGGAGAAATTTTTAGGACAACTAAGTTTACAGATGCTTTTGATTTAGTATTGGGATGGTTGGATTGGTTAACAATTTGGTGGAGGGAGGGTTATTGGATTTAAATCTAGAATTCTTGTTTTGTAGTATCAATTTCCCTTTATCAATGGCTCAGTTTTCAAGTTTATGTTCTATAGTGAATTCCTCATCAAAAGTTATGAAAGTTTGAACTTGAAGAGTTGGGAAAATATGTTTGGCACAACCTTGAGAGAAGATTTCAATCAACTCAAGTTAGGGTAAGGAAAAATAAATTTGGTTTATGAGACTTTTCCATCTGGCTATGAAATCAGCAATTGATTCATCATCAAATTGCCTAATAGAATAGAGGTCGGTAATAGAAACATTTTTAAATATATTTACTAAGATGTGCTCTAAGAATATTTGGGATAATTGGGAGAAGGAAAAGATGGAGTCTGTGGTGAGAGCACTATACCAATCAAGAGTTGGTCCTAATAAAGACATGGGGAAGGTACGAAGGAGGAGAACATCATCATATGTGATCAAATAAAAAGAATGATGAAATGCTCTCAAATGTTTTTAGGAGACCTCTTTACCTTATAACTTGGAAAAAACTTAGGTGATTCCCATTAAGGAGGATAAACATGGATAGATGGATGGGTTCATTACAAATTTGATCATAAGATAAAAGTTTATGAGACCCAGAGAGAGATGACTCTAGGTTGGTCATTTTGTCCATTAACATCTTGATAAAGTCTATTTGAGGTTAGGAAGCTACATAATTAAATAATAAATTTTATTGAGGTTGGGTGGCAGTAATGTATGGATAAGTGATATAGGGTGTTGAAGAAGCCTCATATTGGTATGTGGTCATAGGAGGTTGGGATAATGTCCCGTAAGGGTTTATTAACACAAATGGTTGGGTGGAAGGTGTTATGTATCCTTGTGGGTTATAAATATATGGGTAAGATGTCATGAGTGCTTGTTGGGAGGTTGATATGGGTTGGGTTAGAGTTATGTTTGGGTTGGTGGATGGTGGAATAGACATAGATTGGGTTGGGGGTATGAAGTGCTAGTTGGTTATTGGTTGGTGGTAACTCTAGTACTAATAGGTGGGAAGGTTTGAGGCATGGAAAGTACAAAACTTTGAATTGGGGTCAAATTTGGTGGGTTGGTCAAACCAAGGAGAATGGTAGAAATAGGGGTAGAAGATACTCCCATAATAAAAGAAGTATAGGTAATGAGAGGCAAAGTTTTTGCAATGTTGGAGGTATTGGTTGGGGTAGTAGGTGTTTGGTTATTAGTTGGGATGTTGGATGGAGTTTGGGGAGTGGTGGTGGATGGGATATTAGAAGAAGAAGAGGTTTGGGTAATCATGGGTTGGGTTGAGGTGGTACCCACTAGAAGATGGGAAGGTATACCATAAGGAGGTCCACAGAAGGAATCAAAACAAGAGAGGTATAGTTAGATAAGGTGTTAAGGTAATGTTGAAGATCCATGGGGTGATTATTGAGGAAGGCAAAAAAATTTGAATCACCCTCAACAACAATCTAAAACCTAGTAGGTAGGGGAGAAAATGATGGGAATCCTCAACATAAGAAGTATACACTATGGAAGAAGAAGAAGGTGGTTGTTGGTTGGTTTGATTTCTTAGCTATTGTCTAGTAAATTCCATGAGAGGAAATAGGAGATAAAATGATGAAACTCACACCTCAAACAAAGAGCAAGCAAAAGAAAAGAATACAAGGATATCAAACGTACACTAAATTGTGTTTAAAAACCTAGGTTTATTTTTAAATTGCTTTTGGATTATGACTTAGAGAGTGTGAAGAAGAAATTTGGTTAATAGAGCAGGTAATAAGGAGGAAATCTAAGGTTGGTTTTAGGTTATGTTTAGGTGATCAACACAGAAATTTGTATTGATCTCTAGTACATGGCTTGGTATTAGGGCCTACCCCCTCACTTCACACATAGAAGTGATAAAGGTGTCAGGTGCTTAGCCAAAATATACTAAATTTTAGATTTTATACTCATCCAAAGAGTTGATTTGGTTATCCCCTTGGTAATGACCTCCAATTAAGATTGCCAAGAAGGGGTAAGGTTTACCTCTAAGTGATGAAATCCTAGTCAGGCCTTGTCTCAAGTATGTTTTGATGTGTTGATTGATTATGTGGTTTGATAAGTGTTTGATAACAAGAGTGAAAACTATAATTAATTACTTTGCTTTTAAGTTACTAGATGAAACTAAAACAAGCAAGCATTCAATGTATGCAAAAGATTTATTTTAAGCCCAAAAAAAAATTTAGATTTCATTCGATGAGTATACAATAAAATAATAAAAAGGTATGTTAGGTCCCATCAGGCATGCCAAAATGTTTCTCTTAATTTTCACTCATTTCTAAATTTGGAAGGAAGTAATGAAACTAGTAATAGGGTATGTAAAGGGATACCTGATAAAGTGTGTACGTGATCCAAACAATGATGGGAACTCCTCTTTAGCTTGGAAGGAATAACTTGTAGATAAGAAAGACACTATAAAGGGGTTGTTGGATGGATGGTTGGGTGGACTTCCTAGTGTGAGCTAGATCTAAGAAGTGTGAGCTTACTAGGAGGCTCTCAATCGACTATTTATAACAATTAATTTGATATAAATAAAAATAAATAAAACTTGTATTTAATAACATGAAATTAAATACATGTGATAAAAGATGGAAGTAAATTTATTATTAAAAAAATGACTAAATATAGTGAAAGTGGGTCAATACTCATGTTAAGATAGTTAGGGTCATATTCAGATAATTAGAAAGTCTCTATGAACGAGTAGGAACATAGAAAATAGGGTTTGGTTGGGGTCAAGGGGGTGAAAATAACTTTTAATTATTTTCTAGCATAGTGACCATCAACGATTAGGTGAACCATTAATGGTTTGATTAACCATCAGTGGTTGGGTGATCAGCGATGGTTGAGGTGACCATCAATAGTTGGGATAACTGTCAATGGTTTCCTATGAAAATTTGAAAATGTTCAGAAAAGTAATGACAGATTACGTAATTAGTCAACTAGAGGGATGTTATAGATCTGAAGGATGGAAAATAAGATATAGATAGGTATGGATAGGGTAAGGAGGTTAGAAATTAAATAGATCAAAGAAAACAAGAATGAGATACCTATAACCTAATGGTGGAAGACTTAAGCAATTTGGCCAAAGTGATAGC
The DNA here is from genome assembly GCA_037957365.1 of Torreya grandis. Taxonomy (NCBI): domain Eukaryota; kingdom Viridiplantae; phylum Streptophyta; class Pinopsida; order Cupressales; family Taxaceae; genus Torreya; species Torreya grandis. Next base: position 374,579 of record JARHVA010007504.1, on the reverse strand, counting down.
ACTTTGGCCTTCAAAAGTGATTTTGATATAGGTTCGGGTTTTTTTTATCCTACTTATTTTCTGAGGGGATGCTGGATAAATGTATGCAATATAGCTTGGATGTGGATTGTTGGATTTCTAGATTTCTTGATCTATTTCTCCTTCTACTTCTCTTCATTTAAAGGATGAAGTTACTAAATGCACAGGAGGAAGTTGCTAAATGGATATAGGAAAAATTTACTAATTATTATGCTTTAAAGAAGGCTGACCTCATATAAAGGAAGTTTCCAAATGCAGCCATGCTTATCTTGTACAACTGGTAATACTTTAAAGCAGGCTTGGAGACTTGATCATCGACGGTTAGGCTAACCATTGGCGATTGAGGTTTTAGAAGAAAATAAGCTAAAAGGGTGTGGATTAAACATTTAAGTTAGTAAATTAATAAATGTTCTAAGTCAACTAGGTGGTCAACTAGCCTCAGGGTCAGGTAGGAGTTTAAAACATTATGACATATAAAACTATGTAGTTTTTGAGTGTCTATATTTCAATTAATATCGATTATGGGTTTTCAAATTTGTATCTACACTAATTGATAATTTTTTTAAAGGTTCATAATCATTTCATTCAATGGTCAAAGTATACATGTGTATGTATTTAACAATATCTTTTAAAATGATTTTTTGGGTGTTGATATTTCAAAATAAATCTATAAGATATATTTTCTTTGTTTGGTAAAATAGATTATAAGTTTGAACATATACATAAATTAACATTTTTGGGTATGGATGTATTTTGCAAAATGTGATGAAAAGAATGATTGCCTTAGTTTTCATTCTTTTAATTTTGCATAAGATTTGAATTTCAATATAATATATGGTTTCATTCCTCCTACATGTGTATTATAGTTTATGATAAGAAACCATTTTACCATAAATTTTTTGAGTTATAAAATCAATTTTTAGTTGTCAATGATAAGTTTTTGAATATAAGATTAAATTTTGTATTAATATTCTTTTTATGATGTCTCAAAATGAATATGTGAATGGCTCGTTTAAGTTATTCATTTACATATAGTCATACTATCCTATTGATGCTCTAATAGGGTTATAGATGGATGTAAATTGGGCAAATTTGTGAAAAAAATACTACTTTTATTGCAAATTATTTTTTAATTTACAATTTTGGTATTCATAATTTGTTTTGTGTTTGATTCATGTTTGTACTCATTCAGTTCATTATCAGATTATAGTTAGGTTTTGGTACTATATAATGGATAAATGATGAAATAGTTTCGATGATACAATCATTAAACTCTACCTATGAAATAGTTTGAAATTTTGAATACACAAAATGGTTATTTGGTCATGCATAAATAGTTTGTTTTGTAAAGATATTTTTAGGAAAATGTTTATGAAATTATAGTGAATATTTACATATTTTTGGTAATATAAAATTTGATTTATAGCGTGGACCTTATAAGGTTGCAGTCAGCTTTATGGTTTTTATTTGGAATAAGAGCTTTGTTTGACAAATATATGAAATTTATTAAAAATAAGGTTACATGGATTTGGATTCATATATTTTAATTATCTATTTCAAAAATAAAAGGTTAAGTTGTTTTTATCAGTAGTAGGGTTGCAATGAAATTCAAATTTCAATCACCCCTTTTGCCATTTTTGATAAAAATAGTTTACATTATCTTCTTTCATTTGTTTACTAGGTCTAAGTCTTGACTATTTATTTATAGGATTAATATATTTTCATGAAGTCATTGTGATGTGGCCCCTCACCACATAAATGGATTCAAAAATCCATATTCCTCTCAATAACTCTTATAGCATACACAAACCCAACATGAATTCAATTCATAAACTCAAATATTATCATTAATATTCTCTCACAAATACAAATATTTCAACAAATCATTACAATACAAAGGAAACACCACCAATGCATGCCATAAAACTCTTTATTTACTTGGCCAACATGTCAAGGAGACCCTCAAGATTCTCTCTAATCTGATCTCTCTCCTAAATCAACCTAGCCTACCACACTAAAACAAAAATACAATTATATATAGAAAAATATGAGGAAAAACAACAAAGTAAAAAAGGGGGCCCAAAATAGTGTCACCCATTCACATGGGAGAGTCTCCATAAAAGGAAAAATGGTCTCCCTAATAAATCCACGCCACCTTCTCCACATGAGGTCATTATTTATTAAGGACAAAGTTTACATGGCAAAGTTATCTCCACCTCTTATGGAAAGTCAAAAGGAAAAAAGAGATACCAATCAAAAATAGTAGAACATGTCTCCTCCATCATCAAAATCCTCCAAAAGTTAATTGATTCTCTTTTTCATCATTATTTATTATCCCAACATGATAAATTCAACCCATTCCACCTAAGTACTCAATAATAGTGTTGTAGACACCTCACTAGGATGAATAGTGTCTACCACCTCATCAGTGAATAGTACATGTGACTAGTGTTACATGAATAGTGTTTTTCATGCTACATAATTATCCTATTATTTAAACCAAATTAGTTCCCATGAGTCATCATGATTGTATATGTGGCAATTATTCTGAAAAAAGAAGAAAACACACCACTCTATGTTTTGGGTGATACAAGATTATGTGGTCCCGTGGATGTTCCTGCATCAGACATCAAAGGTAAATAATGTGATCAAATGATCACATAGATGGGGTGAGTGGTAAAACCACCCTTTTGTTCACCCAATTTAATGACCTTATAAACCCCTTCAAATACACCCTATGTTCCTAGAGAATATTCTTTTTCCATCTCCACTTCCAAATTTTACATGTTGGCCTTGAAACTATCCTTCTCCAAAATCTCATCCATTTAACAATGAATGTATATGTGGACTCCAATCCACCCAAAACAATCATGGGATCACACCCACTAAAAATCATACTCATGGGATCACACCTCCCATCTAAAACTGACCTCCTCCACCAAGATGATCTATCATGCACCTTATCAACCCATCTGAGCTCAAGCCTACCATTAACCATATACCTCCACCAAAATCCATCATGTATTATTTCATGCATCACCTAACCATTTTTTGGATCATCTAAAACATTAGAAATTACTACCACTTACAGCTCCTCTCTCATGGATGCAATATATTCATCTTCATGTGCACTCACTTACACATCCACCATATCCAAAGTTTCTTCACAAGAAACTTGAAATCCTTCCTCAATAATTTCAACATCAGGATCTTCCACATGTGAATTTTATTTCACAACATCTTCCATCATCTTCTCCACATGTGCACTAGCTTTCACAAAAACCTCCTCTATGACTAGAACATCAACACAAACCAACTCTTCATACAAAGCTTCCTCCAATGAAGCTTGCAAATCTTCTTCAATTTCAGCATGATCCTCATGCTCTTCACTCTTAGTATGGGCTTCCAATGGCTGATATAAAATAAATCCCATAGTTTTTTTCTCATCCTCCACCAAAATCTCTTTACGTGCACTCACTTACACAAAACCCATATCCAAATTTTCCACCATGGAAACTTACAACACTACATGGTTGTCGTCTTCACTCATATTAAATGTTTCACCAATGGCAACATCTTCCCACTCATGGGCCTTCATATATTCTCCACCATCATCACACAATGGGTCTTCAATAGTAGGTTTGACAATAATAAATTTTGCATCCTCCTTCATGAAGAATCCATCTCCCTTAAGTGGCTCACATGACAAATCTTTAATGTCTTCAAAGACAACCATCTTCTTTTCTTCACTCATATTTCCCTTCATGGAAGTTTTCTTCTTCTAAAACTCTCCATGTTTTCACTCTTGATCCTTCATCCATTTGTCTATCTCTCTCCTCAGTTTATCCACTTTTTATTTTGAGGAGTTTACCATCTCCCACATTAAATCTTCTTCAATGTCACATTCTTTAGTTCTTTCTAGTAGCAACTTCAATAGTATGCTCCATATATTTATCTTCTTCTCCTATTATCTCTCTAATGTAATTATTTCACTCTTATTATCCATATTCATCTACATACCTGCAAAAACATATAAAAATACACTCTTCAACAATATCCTCTCATATCCTCTACCCTAGGAATCAAAACTTGCTCTAATACCACTTGATGTGGCCTCCAATCATATAAATGGATTCAAAAATCCATATTCCTATAAATAAATATCATAGATACATAAACCCAACATTAATTCAATTCATAAACTCAAATACTCTCATAAAGTCCATGCCACCAATTCATGACATCAAACTCTCTCTTTACATCCATCCAACATGCTAAGGAGGCCCTCAATATTTTCTCTAAGATTATCTCTCTCCTAAATTATCTTATCCTACCACATGAAGCCAAAAATACAATCATATATGGAAAAATATGAGGAAAATAACAAAGGAACAAAAGGGGCCCAAAATGGTGTCACCCATTCACATGGGAGAGTCTCCATAAAATTAAAAATGGTCTCCCCAAGGAATACATGCTACCTTCTCCACATGGGGACATTATTTGTTAAAGACAAATTTCACATGGAAAATTTTGCCCCACCTCTCATGGAAGTCAAAAGGAAAAAAGAGATACTAATCAGAATAAGTAGAACATGTCTCTTCCATCACCACAAACCTATAAAAGTTAATTGATTCTATTATTGACCATTCTTTCTTATCCATACGTGAAAAATTCAACCCATGCCACATAATTACTCAATAATAGTATTTTGGAAACCTCACCAGAATGAATAGTATTCATCACATCATTAGTGAATAGTAATTTTGAATAGTGTTGCATGAATAATGTTTTTCTTACTGCATCACATTGTACATTGATAAATCAAGTTTTGATTTAATTTTCTACATTTTAGTATAAAATTTTCAGGTTGGATTCCTCCAAATTCACATCATTTAGATGGGAATAATTGAGAAAAGAATAATGATCGATGGAGAGAATATACTCATCCATAGAGGCATGCTCAGAAAGGCTAATTTTTCCATAGTCATAGGGGTGCTAGAAATTTTCCTATACCTTTTAAATATGTTACTCACAAGTCCATTCATTTTAATTTTTTTGACCCAAATTTTTAGAATGTGTTAAATCATTTTCCATCTAATCCTGCTTATGTCCATTAAAATAAAGGTTAGAAAGGTCCCCCTTGGAGAGGTCATCCTCATGGATGAGGTACTCCAAGTGAATATTCTTAATATATGCATATTATCGTACATGTTGAAACTTATAATTTTCTTGAGCATAAATCGCCCATTCCTTAAAATTAACTCTAAATGACTATAAAATTTCATCCACATTCACTTGTGCCATTGAATATCATAGTTCCTTCACTTGAACTAGTAAGTAGACATATAGAGTGTTATAAATTAAGTCTTGATAAATTTCTACCTTATTCATATGAACAAGATGGTTCTACTTCTTCGGATTCAAATTCACCTTTGATTACAAGGATGGTTAAAAAGATAAATCTAGAGATAAATGATGAGGACAGTGAGTTGGACATAAATTTGGTTAAGTTTCCTACAACTACAATGGAATGTATTGAATACGTGACAGATAAACATCATCTTTTGATTGAAGTATTTTCAAATATTTATGATGAGTGGGATATTATTCAGGTTATTTTCCTTGTTAAAATTTGATACTTTCATTTTCTATTGGTAATACTATGGTATTTTTAACTACGTAAATATTTTACATTTTGGATGCATGATAGTGTGTTGGCACTTTATGTAGTGTAGTTTATTTTGAATAAATATTTCACTAAATTATATAGTTAAATGCATATGGAATTAACATTTATAGTATTTAATTTTATTTAAATTGTTATATGTTTTAACTTATTTGGGAATAATGGAGCTTTATTTTTATTTTAGTTAAGGGTCTGGATTAATAAATTAGTATAGAATATAGTAATAAATACAATCTTGATTTGTACAATTGTTTGTCTTTTTTACCTTTCTAAACATAGAAATAAATAATAATAAATATAATTTATCTATAAAATAGACTGAGATAGTTGACATAGAGGTTAAAAATGGTTTTGTAGGACTGGGAGGGTGTCATAAACCTAAATCTAGTTTTCATTGGGTGAAACGAAACGAGCATCAAAAAGTGGATTCTTTGGTGTCTAACATTTTTATACACTCCTAATAATATTATCCAAATTGATAACAAAGACCAAAAACTTTTTGGGTAGTTTAATTGTGCCTGTGTGAGCATGCCCATGAAAAACTGAGCATTGGTTTTCAATGAAACTCATTGTAGAGTTGATTTTGTCTTCAAACTCTAACCCTCCATCATTACTTAATAAAAAGGCATTTGAGTCACTTGAGAAAGAGGGGGAGGTTAGTTTGAAATATGTACTGAATGTGCAATCCACACCCCTTGTGTGGTCATGTTGCCTAAATACTAGTACTCTGAAGAGGGATCAAGCCATATGTAGTTCTTCCACCTAGTGTGTTTTGTACAATAGTGTAATACGGATGCTAATGCCAAATGTATAGTGTTTTAGGTGGTTAGGGACTCATATGAGGTAAATTTTCAGCTGTGTTGGGTGACTGAGTGTAAAGAATAAGAAATTTTACCTTAGTGCTTTGTTTGTATTCTTGCTTGCTTTGTATGTTTGGTCACCTCTTTTATAACTAAGATTTGAGTGGGATTTTATAGGGAATAATTGATCATGGGTTAGACATATTCATACTAGGTCAACCTAATTAAAGATAAGGACCAGATGAAAATGATCATTCGATCTTAAATTTCAAATAGATAAGACTAACAAAAATGGGACACTTCTCTATAGGGTGTTTTAGTCAAAATGGGGTGATCTTGTCCTGCATGCTTTGGGTGATCTTGTACTCAACTTAGATATCCCATATTTACATGCTTTGGGTGACTCACAACATATATGTCACTGGGTTAATGGTTATTATGAATTAAAAAGATAAAATATAATTTCATATCATCAAATGGATACCACACATTCCAAATAATTTGATTCTTTTACCATCAAACCAATTCCAAGAGATCAAAATACCATAGTTGATTTGCTTGCTTCGTCAACATCCCTATTTCACCCTCATCAAGCACTTAATGATTCCAAATTTCATATCCAAATCAAAAAATCAGCTTCTTCTATAAAATCAAATGATTCACTAATATATCACATTGATACTATCACAATTCAACAAAGTCTATGGTATAAAAACATAATCCAATTTTTTGAACATTAAACTTACCCTTCAAATGTGGATTCTCATGAAAAGACTCAAATGCATAAAAAAAGGTTTCAACCATGTCTTTTGATACAACACCCTTTACTATCATAATATAGAAGGAACCCTACTCCATTATGTAATGAAAGAAGAGGCTCCTACTCTCTTATAAAAAGCACATGTGGGCATTTGTGGTAGTCATTAAAGCCAATAAGTGTAACCCTTGTCTAATCCATTATGATCTAATCTAATCACCACTGCCTAAGATCTGAATAGCTGAGTCTCCATAGACATTCTCTATGTGGGGATTAGACCTCGTTGGTAAATTACCTTAGTCACAATATTTCCATGTCTTTATCATTACTACTATTAAACATTTTACCAAATGGGTAGAATCCATATCTATTTTCAATGTTAGGGGAACCGCTATCTCAAAATTTATACTTAACCAAATTATCTGTCATTTTAGAGTTCCCCATACCATCATCTCTAACAATGGTGGTGGTTTAAAAAAAAGGGCATGAAACAATTATGTGTTAAATTTAAAATTTCCCATAAATTTTCCACACCTTACCATCCTCAATGTAATGGGAAATAAGAGGTTACTAACACAACACTAATTAAAATCCTATAAAATACTTTTCAAAAAACTCATTAATTTCTGCCTTCATCTATATGTCATACTTTGGGCTTATTGTATTATCATGGGTAGTACCATTGGGGAAACACCATTCCCATTTGTATATGGTTCTAAATTTGTATTACCATTAGAATTTTAAGTCCCAAATTTAAAAATATCTATCCATGGTATAATCCATACTAAATAAATACATGAAACTCATCTTCATGCTTTATATTTTCTTCATCAACACTATTTGTCCTCTTTACAACATAACCTCCAATACAAGGATTACATTGTTAAACAACATAATCAAAAAGTCAAAGTTTGAACATTTAATGTTGTTGACTTAGTCCTTAAATTAGATTATACACATTAAAAAGTAGGAAAATAGGCCCAAAAAATGTGGGGCCCTTACTTAGTGAAAGACAATCTTGGTTTTATTACTTATCATCTATAGAATAAAGAAGGCCATGTTTTCTTCTAAAGAAATATTTTTCTTAAATATCTCCCTTATTTTTCACAATTCTATATATTATCCTACTAACACTTCTTGTGGGACTCCTACAAGGATCTCATCTTTTACTAAACCTATTCTATACAAAAACATTAGTCTCCTTCTTTAGTCCTTTGTTTTTTATTTATTACTTTCATTTAATTCATGAGATGCATTGTAATACCATGGATAGGACCTGGTTTTCCTCATGAATACATTTTTCTTTCATGCATCTATTTTTAAGACTTTCTCTCTTTGATCTTAAGATTTTTATTTTACAAAAAAAAATTCATTCTCTTCTTTCTTTTATGATTTGTGGTGTTAGACCATGGATAGGACCAGACATTCCTCAAAAATACCATTTTCACATTTTACACCTACTTATGTTTATGTTTTATGATTTATAGTGTATGAACATGTACAAGATTAGGCTCTCCTCATAAAATCTGTGTATTATTTCAAATATTTTAGTAAAACCTATTGTACTTTTTATAATGTTAATAAATTTTTAAAAATTTGTAATTCCATATTCTCAACCTCAATTTTTGTTTCTTTTTTGGATAAAATTTGAGACAAAAACTATGCAATCATTTTTCAAGGTATACTTACATACATCCTTATGATAAGGAATCTTAATTACCTATCATTGTATCCCTTTCACATTGTCACATTTTTGTGATTTGAGGTAAATCAAACCATTTCATGTTCTTTTCCCTTGATCTCCCTCCCTTTTATTCTACTTTGGATAAAACAAGGTCAAAGTCAGGATAGGACTTTTATTTAACATGAACAAGTAATACTCTTAGACACCATGATATCTAAGTCTTCTTTCTTAGAAATCAAGATCAATGTCTTCAAATGATTGTCATTTTTATCACCCATGTTTAGTTCTCCAAATCTATATGGCAGAGGAATGAAAAATTCCATCAAAAAAGTTAAAATATAAATCATTAACAAAAGACAATGATCAAAAGGCAATATAAAATCAAAAAGTAAACACCACACTAAAATACATGATTCATATCACATCCCCTATTCCTAATAAAATCTCAAACTCTATAGTTGGCTTCACAATAGAGCAAAGGTCAATTGGGATGTGTTAGGCCAGTAAATTAGAATAGAATATTTCAAAAATATCTATTATTCTACCTAATTTCTCATTTAGGTACCCAATATTCGTAGTAGACTAATGTCTCTATAATGGGTCCTATGAATTGGGGTACACATTATGGGAAAGTAGTTTCATTTTTATTTTCATGCATATATCTTTAATAGGATGAAATTCATACTTCATTTGATAACCTGAGATTTGTGTGGTTAGGAGGAGTTCTTCAAAGTCCTTAATGTTAAAAGTCCTATTATTTTAAAAAACTTAATTTTAATTTCTTTACTTTGATAAAGAGTTTATATACTTTGATTTTGCATACATTCTCCCAAACACCAATTTCATTTCCCCCTTGATAGGCAATTTTTATTATAAATCTATTTTCCCGCTTTTGTATTCCATCTTCTTCATCTTACAACATGCTAGTCGTACTTTATTTCTATTTTATCTATCTTCAAATCAAAATATTATGTTTGAGTAACTATGGATTATTATTTTTACACCATTGGTTTACATCAAATGTGATTTCATTTAAAAACTTTAAACATTCATTATCATTCCTTTTTTTTAGACAACTATGTCCATTTTTATATTTATTTACTTTTTCCATTATTGAACAAGCTTGGATTGTTACTTCTCACTCAAAAATGTTATTTTTGATTCATTTACTTTTTTCATTGTTGAGTGAGTTTGGATTTTTAATTCTCACTCATCAATGTTGTTTTAATTTTTATTTACCATCTTTCTCTAAAGTTTAGTTTGTTACTCCATTATACATTGATGTGAGACTTATCATACTACTTTACATGTCTCTGGTTTGATTTAGTTTTTCACTTTTATTACCCAAGGAATGCTTTTTCATTGAGTTTTTCGATCATTTAGTAACCTTATATTTTTCATTACACAATTTAATCTAGCTTTGGCTGGTCATTTTTGTTATAAACATAACATTTATCCCCCTACATTATCAAATTTTTAAGTATGTCATGCCTACAAATTTTAGTTATCTTAGCTTTCATGTTTTTGTTTGTCTTTACTCTTATATTTTGTATCCTTATGGTTTGTCTAATGTAGTCTCTACACCCTCCACGATCAAAACTAAAAACATATCATACAACTATTTAATGATAAAAGTAAGTCATGGTACATATATATTACTTATTTATTTTAGTTATTTCTTTACTTGTCATAATTAAATTTATTTAGCTCAACATTATTTGTTGTTATGTTCTTTTCTTAAAGTACCATTACATGTTACAACTAGGTGATGTATGATAATATTCATGTGGGACATATGTATACACATAATATTTTTAAACTTTATCAATTATTGATGTTTTATCTCTTAAAGGAACCCATCAAGTCTCAACCTTTCTTAGTGCATGCCATAAAGGGTGCACCAGAAAAGGGGTGGGAAGGCATTTGGGGCTTCTCAAGATTGTTGTTCCCTATACCACAACATAAAGCCAATAAAAACCTATCATGTATGTTTCCATAAAATTTTGATCCTCCCTTACATTCCTCCTCAAATAAATCACCACCTCAAATAGCACCTGCCTAAGCAAAAGCCACTTTTTACCACATTATCGAATGTAGTAGATTAGTTTGACTTAGTTATATGAATTGAGTACATTATAGGACTAATTCATCTCAATCAACTTACTCCTGGACCTAACTACTCTATTTCCTAACTAATTAGGTTGACTAGGTCGACTGCACTAGATAAAAATTTAGAAGGGTTCAGGGTTAGATCAGGCTATATATACACATCTCTCAACCCATTTCAAATAGAGATAATCATTAACATATGCTTCTTTATTTTCTTATTTACCATTCTACTCAAGGATTCATTACTTAGGGTTTCATACTACTTGGAGAAGAATATTTTATCGTGGAAGTGTCTTGGATGCATAGGATAAGTCTTGTATCCTAGAGTTGATCTATCGTTATGATAATTTAAAACCATAACAACCTCTTTAACAACACCAATGGCTAAGGGAGAGATTGAGACTTGATGGGTTCATATTCAAGTTAAGTATTCATAACTCTTACACTCTTTTATTAGTAGATAGATTTATAAGTATAATGGTTAATGAATGTATTATCTTATTGCTCAGGGTTACCTCTACATTAACTTTAGTATATTTCTTAATTGCATGTTTATTGTTTATGTTTATCCCCCATTTATACCACAAGCTTTGTTGATCACCATATTAGGTTTTCTTTAATTTGTTATTGCATTGAAATACAAAGACCTAGGTAAGGTTATTGTGTGGTGTTGTTTGATTAGAGGATTTGGAACCCTCTCGAGCCATGTCATTTGATAAGATATTCCTTACATATTTTTAGTGGATTCATATTGGTCATGACCTAGATTATCAATGTATTTCTAGTAGTATAGTTAATTAATTTATCTTCTTCGAGCTAGGATTGATTTGTAGATCAACTTCACTTTCACTTGCATATAAATAGTACCTTTCACAAACCTAAATTTCCTCTTGGCTTAATTTATGTGAATAATGAATGGCTCAAACATATACCCTATGAGGAGAAATTGAATAATTATTATATGGTATTGTGTAAACTAGAAACATTAAGATTCCAACAAAATTTCTATACATTGTTCCGTCAAAATTTTCAACACCATCTTTTCCACAAAACATAAATCCATGAGAATTTGGAGTGCAGATTGTTTTACAATCAACCATACTAAATTTACACAGCATATACTTTACATAATTTTATTAAAAAATGATGATTTCATCTTTACTTTCATGAAGCTCCATCCCTATTAAATATTTCATGACATCTAAATTTTTCATTTCATATTAACTCATCATAGAAATTTATAGTTCATCAGTCACCCTAGAACTTATTCCTAGGTAAAAAAAATTGCCAACATACAAACTTAAAATGAGGATATAATTACCTTATTTCTTGTAGTAAACATTACACTCGCTATTAATTTTTTTAAATCCATTTTGCTAAAATTTGTTAAGCACAAAATATACTGAGAGTGGGGGTGAATCAATATATTATATCTTATAAATCTTTCCTTTAATGAAATTCCACTTAATCAATCATTCAAGATATGCAATAAAACTCAAACAATAAACATCCACATAAGATAGAGAGAGACACTAGATATAACGTGGAAACCCAATGTGGGAAAAACCACAGAGAATCAATCTCAAATATATTCATGAGAACAACCCCATAGGAGCACCATACCCCTTTGCCATGTACAAACCTCAGCTATAATTCATGAGCACCAACCCACAGGAGCTTCAAACCCCTTTGCCGAGCACCAACCCAGCACCTGTTCATGAGCACCAACCCATAGGAGCACTAACCCCTTTGCCAAGCACCAACCCATAGGAGCACCAACTCAGCAACAATTCGTGAGTAGCAACCCACAGGAGCACCAACACCTTTGTGTATATCACACACCTATCTCTCAATGTTACTATCTCAACAAATGATAGATCAATACAACATCTTCTTCCTCTCTCTCACTTTTGCTCTTCTAAGCTAGATATAACAAATACAAATCATCTCTCACAATTGCTCTTCTAAGCTAGATATTACAATATCAAATCAACCTCTCACATCCACACTTACAAATAGCTACTCAAGCCTTTATTTATAGCTTTCCAAATGACCTTTGACCTTCCCCCTTTGTGATCTTTCATTCCTCATGGAAAATGGCACCAATCTTGGATGACCCTTCATATCCAAGCATTTGAAAAGTCATGTGGTGACCCTTCATGACCAAAAACGTCTTTCCCACTTTTGTCCTTATCTTTGGTGACTTTTATTATTCCTTTAAGTGCCCCTTCATGAGAAATTCACCCTTTACTCTATTGTCTTCACTTGGTGACTCTTGGTATTCCCAGAAATGACTCTTCATGGGAAAATGTGTCCCATCCTTCTTTTGTCTTTATCCCGTGGCTCTTCGACTTCTCCATGTGCCCTTCTTTTGTCTCATATGCAACCAAAAATATATTTGTTAATATTAAATAAATATGAACTCATATTAACCAAGATAAACAATATTAAATGCAATGGGGCCTTTATCACCAATAATACTAAACCTTTGACATCAATAACAATATTTCCAACAATCTCCCCCTTTGTCATTGATGGCAACCTCAATCTTGAAACTACCACATCCTATCACCTGCACATACCATCATCTAAAAACATATAGTAACTCCCCCTTACTGTAGCAACTTGTACCTATTCCCTGTACCTATTTTTTGCACCTGTACCTGTACCTATTATTCTCCCCTTTTGACATCAGTGGCAAAGGGCCTACCTGGAGCTAACACTTAGCTCCCCCTTACTTGATGCTGAACATCAATGGTAGGAAGTAATAGAAATTACTCCCAACTCCTCTCGCTGATTTTTGAATGTATCCTTTGATCGTGCCTTTGAGAAGATATCTAACAAAACATATACATTGTTCCCTATCCTTTGAGCATTTGCAATCAACTCATTTGAATATTTTCTTCTAATCTCACAACCTTCAGCATGAAACCTTAATGTGTATCTTTGATCACAAATTTGACTAACACTCAACAGATTATGCTTAAGATTTTTTACATACAAAACATTTTTAGTCTTAGTTCTACCATAATCCAAACTCAAAGTACCTTTTCCGGCTATCCTGGCAGTGGTTTTATCTCCGAACCTCATTGTACCACCATTAATCTTCTTTAGAGAAATGAACTTACTTTTATCTCCTTTCAAGTGCCTCAAACATCCACTATCAATTAACCATAGCTGATCTTTACCTCCCACATGCAGAGTTGTTTGCACCATCATAGAATCTTCATGTTGTTTCTTCTGCCATGTACATATCTGAACCTTCTTCCTGATGAATGGATCTTTGATACTCTGATTCTTCTTCTTGATGAATGGAGCTTTGAACCTCTGATCCTTCTTGACTGACTTGAACACGCTTCTGCAACACTGAGCTATGTGTCCGTAGTTGTTGCACTTGTAGCATACTATGGTCTCTTCATTAAAGCTTGATAGAGGAGCAAAAGAATTGTGGCTTCTGCTTGACTCTACTTGAATTTATTTCTCCTTATTTCTGAAATTGTTAGCTCTTTTTCTACATTCTAATTTCTTGGGACCATATCCATTACAATAAAAACAATAGCCATAAAAATAAGACATGTCTGTATATCTCTGACCTGATTGTCTTTTGTAGCTTTGTTCCTTCCAACCTTCTCTATTTGGAATGTCCTCTGTATTCTTCACTTCTCCCCTTTCTGTTTCCTCTTACGTTAGAGATTCAACAAAGATCTTTTTCTTTTCAAAATTGATCCCTGTCTTATCTGAATATGCCTTTTAACTTTCCAATATCTTATTCAGCATGTTAGTGCTATCTTCAAATTTTGAATCACTGATTACTTTATCACTGACTGTTCTTAATATCTTCTTTTAAATAGGCAATTTCAATAACATACCTTTCACAATCTTTTCTTGTTATTTCCAACTATGCTTTGAGATCTTCTTCATTCTTCTTGGCTTCTTCAAAGTGTGCTTGTAGATCTTCAATCATTTCCTTTGACTCTTGTTCATTTTTCTCGATTTGGTGCTTTAACCTTCAATTCTTCTTCTGAACAGCTTCTAACTCTTCTAGGGCGAAATTGAGTTCTCCTTCCATATCTACTTCAGCTTCCTCCTCTTCTTCTTCTTGATCATCATCATGTATGGCCATGAATAGAATCTCTTCTTCTTCTGAATTGCTGACTCCACTATCTTCACCTGAGCTAGGATCTTTAGAATACAGGCTCTTCTTCTTGAATCCCTTCTTAGATTTTCCTTTGAAATTCTTCTTATATGTGGGCTTTTCTTCTTCTTCATCTTTAACCTTATCTGGGCATATAGCTGAAAAATGTCCAATCTTTCCACAATTAAAACATTTAAAAGGTAATTTTCCTTGATATTTACCTGTTCTTCTTTTCGGCCTGCGAATGAAAAGTTCTTCATTGTCATCTTCATCATCACTGGAACTATCACTTGATTCATTAATCTTAGCTTTCTCCTTCTTTGATGTCTTGAAATCCCTTCTCTCTTTGAGGGTTTATCTTGTTATGTCCGCATCTCATATGCTGTGAGGATACCATGAAGCTCATCCATCTTTAGCTTGGCTAAATTCTTCATCTCCTTGATTGCTGAAACCTTTGCATCATATCTCATTGGTAGAGATATCAAAACCTTTTGCACCACCGTTGACTCTTCCAATGTTTCTCCAAGACCTTGAATCTGATTTAATATATGATCAACTCACAAGTGATAACTTGCTATATCTTCTTCTTCTTCCATCTTCAAACTTTCAAACTACCTTCTAAAAGTCTACAACTTAGCTTGCTGAACCTTTCCATCACCTTTGTAAATATTCTCAAGTTTTACCCAAGTCTCATGAGCAGATTTACATTGCATAACTTTAACAAATATAGATTCACATAAACCACATGAAATAGCATTTAAAGCTTTAGCATTACATTCACTTGCCTTCTTTTCTACTGGAGTAATTGTAGATGTTTGTGGCTCTTCATATTCCTCCACCACTAATTTCCATATGTCGAATCCAAGGGCCATCAAATAAACCTTTAATCTCATGCTCCAAAAAGCATAATTCAACCCATCAAACAAAGGTGCCTTATTTGTAGAAAATCCTTCCTGTGACCCAGCCATCGTGCTATCCCGATCTACCTTCAAGCTGTAAAACTTTTCAAAAAAGAACCTGCTCTGATACCAATTATTAAGCACAAAATATACTGAGAGGGGGGGTGAATCAATATATTATATATCTTATAAATCTTTCCTTTAACCAAATTCCACTTAATCAATCATTCAAGATATGCAATAAAACTCAAACAATAAACATCCACACAAGATAGAGAGAGACACCAGATATAACGTGGAAACCCAATGTGGGAAAAATCACAGAGAATCAATCTCAAATATATTCATGAGAACAACCCCACAGGAGCACCATAACCCTTTGCCAAGTACAAACCTTAGCTATAATTCATGAGCACCAAACCACAGGAGCTTCAAACCCCTTTGCTGAGCACCAACCCACAGGAGCACCAACCCAGCAACAATTCGTGAGCACCAACCCACAGAAGTACCAACCCCTTTATGTTTATCACACACCTATCTCTCAATGTTTCTATCTCAACAAATTATAGATCAATACAACACCTTCTTCCTCTCTCTCACTTTTGCTCTTCTAAGCTAGATATAACGAATACAAATCATCTCTCACAATTGCTCTTCTAAGCTAGATATTACAATATCAAATCAACCTCTCACATCCACACTTACAAATGGCTACTCAAGCCTTTATTTATAGCTTTCCAAATGACCTTTGGCCTTCCCCCTTTGTGACCTTTCATTCCTCATGGAAAATGGTGCCAATCTTGGATGACCCTTCATATCTAAGCATTTGAAAAGTCATGTGGTGACCCTTCATGACCAAAAACATCTTTCCCACTTTTGTCCTTATCTTTGGTGACTTTTCATATTCCTTTAAGTGTCCCTTCATGAGAAATTCACCCTTTACTCTTTTGTCTTCACTTGATGACACTTGGTATTCCTAAAAATGACTCTTCATGGGAAAATGCATCCTATCCTTCTTTTGTCTTTATCCCGTGGCTCTTCAACTTCTCCATGGGCCCTTCTTTTGTCTCATATGCAACCAAAAATATATTCATTAATATTAAATAAATATGAACTCATATTAACCAAGATAGACAATATTAAATGCAATGGGGCCTTTATCACCAATAATACTAAACCTTTGACATCAATGACAATATTTCCAACAAAATTATCAATCAATATGGACATATCATGCTACTAAATCTTATTTGAGGCCATATAAATACTTCTTCAAATTGTAAACTTGGTATTATTTACTCTATACTACAAAAAATGTGGTTTTTTAATATATACTTACTCTTATATGTACTTGTTCAATAAAGCACTAATGCAAACATAGACTATCTAAGAAAAATATTAATAGGAATATAACACATAAATGGAATGAAAAGATAACTTTTTTATTGATTCTCATTGAATGAATAAGATGTTACATAAGAGTATTGAAATAAATCTCAACTTTGAATTAGATTTGACATGAATAATTAAATAATCTAAATAAATCAAAAGCTACCTAAAACTAATTGACCAATGCAATTTTTAAAAAAAATCTATTTTTAGTAACTTTCATCTTCTAGTAATTTTTTCAACAACTATTTTTAGAAGTTTTGTATAAAAACTCTGATCAGCCTAAAAATATCCACATATATTATAAACACTAAAATTAACTTAATGAATAAATTTCAATTGAATTTCATTTTTAGGTATAAAAAATTGTTATTTCTAAATTGTAAAAATCGTAACAAAAATATTAAAACATATTTTTGAACCCTCAAATGGTCACATATGGCCTCTTAAAATTTTATGAAAACATCCCTATCTAAATGGGAAAGGTCATGGATAATGTTTTTTTTTTTTTTTTGAGACAGTTATTTTTCTTCAAATGATAGCTCAAATAGAGTTACAGATCAAAATTTATGTCCTCTATAAGTTTTGTCTCCACATCATTCTCCTTTGGTTGAACATAAATCAACTCTTGTGAGTTACACTAATTAAAATCCTACCATTTATTCTTGTAAATCATTTTTATATTCCACTCTAAAATCCAAGTGTTGTCTTCCTATTGTAGTCCTTCCCACCATACCAAATACATGTTATAACTTCCTTGCCTTGTATGTAGTATCTTCTTGTGTAAAACATGTGTTATATTTTATTTCTTCTTATTTGGTACCTATTGGGGTTATAAATTGCACCCTAGCTGAGAAGCAGATTGTTTAGGTCCTCTACTCAAATCTAGACCAACATGGGATTGATACTAGGATATGGGTATCCTAAAAGTGGATTAGACCTCTAGAGAAGGCTAATTTCCTTATGGATATATCACCTACACTAAATCTAAACTAGAACATGCTTGGAAAAGGGAGAAAGAATTGACAAAACTTATAAAGCATGTAAAAAATGGTGATGCACCAATGATTTTATCACTCCAACTCAAACAAAACACAACATGAGACACTTTTCAGACCAAAGAACATCAATCTCACATAAATATTTTAGAAGAAGGCATTAATCAATTATCAAGTTAGCAAGAGAGGGAAAATATCCACTTTCAAGCTAGATAATAGACTATAAATTACACTTATAATGACCCATGAGACTATTAATCACTTATTGAAGGTGATAAAAACTCTATAAATAATGAAGGAACATATATTCACTTAACTATAGTTCATGAATTCATAGAAAACATTTCAATCTATCTTAAAAAATGATAGAATTCAGTCTTTATTGCATCAAAGAGGTGTCATAGTATAAATTTTGGTAGAGTCTGGTGTTACCAAAAAAGAGGAATAGATTGATCAATATCAAGGCTTAGAATCTTTTATTTGTGTGTGTGTGTGTGTGTGTGTGTGTGTGTGTGTGTGTGTGTGTGTGTGTGTGTGTGTGTGTGTGTGTGTGTGAGAGAGAGAGAGAGAGAGAGAGAGAGAGAGAGAGAGAGAGAGAGAGAGAGAGAGATGCATTAGAAAAGGTCCAACCACTTATGATGGATTAACACCAATTCAAGGATGTTGTTGAGTTATTATTTTATCCATAAAGAACCAACTTTGTAAAAGAATTAAATTTCCATTACCTTTATCCAACTGCCAAATAATTTCTTGGAATCATGTCATCATTTACTTGATCTGTTGATGAGGATCATGTCTTGTAACTAGCTAAAAAGTGCCACATCTACATTAGATGTCCATCTGAATCTAAAAATGTGAATGATGATGAGGTGAGACGCAAGTCCACTATATGTGAAAACCAATCTTAGACCATTATTTTTCACATAGTCACTAGTCTATCTTCGACTTTTGTATTAGACCCAAAGGATCTATCTTACCTATATGAATTTTTAATAATGATGCTTGGTTATGAACTATGTCCATGATTCAACCTTGGTTTGCCTTCGAGCTCAAATCCTTGATATTTGCTTTGTTTAGGTCCCAAATAACCTTTTTGACTTTTGTCAAAATTACGCCTAGCTTGCCTTTGCTTATTGGCTATCAAAAACCAACTAGGCTCTTGTATATCATATATAGCTATCTTTATGCTTATTGGTTATATAGATCCTTTTGAATTATTTACTCTACCTCACATTGTTAATCTATTTTTACACAAAATCCCTTGAGCCATCAATATTTTTCCAGTTGAACATGCTTATGCCACTTGTCCTTGACTCATTAGCTCCTTGGATTTGCTGAACAGTTTGACTCATGTGCACCATCCAATCAAAATGTATGAGTTTATGCACACCATTTATTTCCCTAGTCCCACTTTCTTATTAGTTATTGCACTCCATCAGATCATTGGTATGATTGAGTGCAAGCACTTTGATATACCTTTCACTATGTTTGATCAAGACTTGATTATTTCACACCATTGGATCATTTACAACTTGTAGATCTTTAATGGCTTTAACTTGGGTACCTTTTCACTTAGTTGACTATGCTTCACTCTATCCAATCAATATGTTTCATCATGAGGGATCCCATAGGCCATTAGATCTCGATTGACTCCAAACTTTTTAAGAACCTTTTAAACCCAAATGGTCACTTGCCTTGATTAAAATTGACATTCATGTAAACACCATTTGACATCTATATGAATGTATTTGACATCTTGAAAACTATCAATTTTAAGCATAGATAGATTTTTTCCTGAGATTCATTTTTATGTTGGCACGAATGTCTTATGTTGTAGATCCAACTTTGAAGGGTTGGATCTTAAAGCAAAAAATTCATGGAGGAATGAAACTTGTTGAAGATGTTCTTGACAATGAAAGGGATGAACCCATTTGACCTAAAGGATTGAAATCCTTTCTGAGCATACTTATTAATTTTGAAAACAAGATGACTAATCCATTTTTGAGTGACATCCTAATGATGGTCTGGATCCTAGACTTATTATTTTGAGCTTTTGATTTATCTTTATAAGCTCGAATGAACTTCTAAAGCATAAGAGAGATTTTTTATGAATTAAAATAAAAAGTTACCTATGCAAACTTATCTAGATAATTCATTTAATATGAAGCTTTCTCTTCAATTAGGAACATTTCTTGATCCTTGAAAAGCTCTGTATGTAGGCCAAAAATGGTCAACATCTTTAGTGACTCTATTGGGGTTTTAAATTTCACCCTAGTTGAGAAGGGGATTGTTCAGGTCCTCTTCTCAAATCTAGATCAACATGGGACTGATCCTAGGCTATGGGTATCCTAAAAGTGAATCAAACCTATAGAGAAGGCTAACATCCTTATGAATCTATCACCTAAACTAAGCATAAACTAGCACTTGCTTGGAAAAAGGAGAGAGAATTGAAAAAACTTATAAAAACATGTAAAAAGTGGTGATGTATCAATGATTTGATCACTCCAACTCAAACTAAACACACTCTGAGACACTTGTTTGAAAAAAGAACATAAATCTCAAATAAATATTTTAGAACAAGGCATTAATCAGTTATCAAGTTAGCAAGAGAGGGAAAATATCCACTTTCAAGCTAGATAATAGACTATAAATTACACTTATAATGACCCATGCGACTATTAATCACTTATTGAAGGTGATAAAAACTCTATAAATAATCAAGGAACATATATTCACTTAATTATAGTGCATGAATTCATAGAACATGCTTCAATCTAGCTTAGAAAATGATGGAAATCAGTCTTTATTGCATCAAAGAGGTGTCATAGTACAAATTTTGGAAGAGTTTGGTCATACCAAAAAAAATGGATAGATCAATCAATATCAAGGCTTAAAATCCTATATTTATAACAAAGAGAAACATAGAGAGAGACATCCATGCATTGGAAAAGGCCTAACTACTTATGATGGATTAACACAAACTTGAAGATGTTGTTGAGTTAGGATTTTATCAACAAAGAACCAACTCTATAAAAGAATTAAATGTCCATTGCCCTTATCAAAGTGCCAAATATTTTCTTGGAATCATGTCATCATTTACTTAATTTGTTGATGAGGATCATGTTTTGGAACTAGTTGAAAAGTACCACATCTTCATTAGGTAGCCATCTGAATCTAAAAATGTGAACTATGATGAGGTGAGACATAAGACCACTATATGTAAAAACCAATATTAGACCATTAGTTTTCACATAGTCACTGGTCTATCTTTGACTTATGTATTAGATGCAAAGGATCTATTTCACTGATATGGAGTTTTGTTAATGATGCTTAGTTTTTAAGCTATGGCCCTAGTTCAACCCTAGTCCACCTCCGAACATGGTTCCTTGATATTTGCTTTGTTTGGGTCCCAAATAACCTTTTTAACTTCCATCAAAAATTTCTTGAGCTTGCCTTTGATTATTGATTATCGAAAACCAACTAGGTTCTTCTACATTATTTCCAACTATCCTTATGATTATTGGTTCCATAGATCCTTTTAACTTATTGACATTACCCCGAACCATTGATTTATCTTTGCATAGATGCCCATGAGCCATCTATATTATACCAGTTGAATTTTCTTGTGCCACTGATCCTTCACTCATTAACTCCTTGGATTCACTGACCAAATTGACTCATGCACACCATCCAATCAAGATATACAAGTTTATGCACACCATTGATTTACTTGGTCCCACTTTCCTATCATTTCTTGTACTCCATTGGATAATTAGTATGATTGAGTGTGAGCGCTTAGATCTACCTAGGACCTATCCTTTTGTTAGTGATTTCACTCTATCTAATCAAGACGTAATCATTTCACACTATTGGATCATGCCCAACTTGTAGATCTTTAAAAAATTTAACCTAGGGACCTTTTGACTTAGTTGACTCTCCTTTGCTCTTTTTGATCAAGATGCATTAGTATGAGGGCTCCAACAGACCATTAGATCTTGACTAACTTCAAATTTTTGAAGGACCTTTTGAACCCAAACAGTCACGTACCTTGATTAAAACTGACATTCACATGAACATCATTTGACATCCACATGGATGTATTTGACATCCCATAAACTGTCAATTTTAAGAACACATAGATTTTTGCTCGAGCTTCATTTTGATGATAGCATGAGTGCCTTATGTTACAGATCTAAATTTAAAGGCTTGGATCTCAAAGAGAGAAATTCATGGAGGCATGAAACTTTTTGGAGATGTTCTTAAAACTAAAATGGATGAACCCATTTGACTTGATGGCTTGTGAGGCTTACTAAGAATACTTATCAAGTGTGTAAATAAGCTGACTAGTCTATTTTTTAGTGATGTCTTAATGATGGTTTGGATCTTAAACTTGTTATTTTGAGTTTTTCCTTGATCTTTAGAAGCTTGAATGAAATTTTGAAGCCTAAGGAAACTTTTTTATGACTTGAATTGAAAATTTTCATGTGCAAACTTATATGGATCCTGCATTTACTCTGAAGGCTTCTCTTCAATCAAAAACATTGCTCAGTCCTTGAAATGCTTTGTATGTAGGCCAAAAATTGCCAACATATTTTGTGACTTAGCTAGGAAGCATTCTTGCTATGTTTGAACTCAAACCATGTGCATGACTCTCAAATAATTATAGATAATACATGGACCATTACATGACTGTAATAAAACCTCTTTACTTTTAAAGGCATAAAAATCCCAACAATAGGGAAAGAAAACAAACTGGAAGGGAAACTATCCTAACAAAGGCAACTAAAATACTAAATGATTGTGCAAAAAGGAAGAACTTATTTAGAACAAAATAGAAATAAAAATAACTAATGTGTTTACAAAACACTTAGATCAAGACAATTAAAATTATGTATAAGGGACTTAACTTTCCTTAATAGCAGTGTTTGAGATGTATCACATTGATTGGGATAGGAATTTATTGACCATTCATCCTTATGAGCTAGAAAACATTATGGGATTTATAGATGGAAATTATACATGGTCCACTCCAAACAGAATCAAATTTTGTGTGTTTTCTTGGATTGGCTCTATTCTCATCCCACTTTAGGACCAAATATCCTTCTTGAAAACTTCTTGAAGAAGTTCCTTTGTCAAAAGATCTCTTTTTCATTACTTGATGGGCCTCCATAGCCAACATGGCCTGATGCCTTGTCTCCTATAGCTCCATGAGCTCATCATATCTTATTTCCATTGGCTTAGTCTCCAAAAACTCAACCTGATGCATTAATTCCAAAGTAGGGAATTTAATAGAAATAGGCATTCTTGCTTCCTTACCATATACTAGTTTGTCTGGAGAATCGGCAATTGATATTTTATAGGTAGTCCTATCATCCCACAAAGCTAACTTCAATTTGAGATTCCATGAGCTCTAATTATCTTCTACAGTCCTCCTAATGATTTTCAACAAATTAATATTGGTAGACTTAGTAAGGCCTTTGCCTTATGGATAATAGTTTGATAAGGTACTGAGAAAAATACTATGTTGAACTTCCCATTGGCTGATCTTAGATCCTACAAAAGCCATAACATCATCAAAAAGTATAGTTGAAGGGACTCCAAATTTGGTAAGTAAACCTTCATATAAGTCTAAAACACTAAACTCATTGGCTTCTTTTAATGTTATTATCTCTATCCATCTGGTAAAATAATCTATGGTAGTTAAGATCCACTTACATCCTGTGCTTAATGGGGCGTTGATAACACTAATAAATTCCAATCCCCATTGGATAAATGTTTTATTAACTAAAATTAGTTGGAGAGGTAAGGCTACAAGTCTTAATTTTCCAATAAACATGGCACATTGTCTACATTTCCTGACCCATGCATGGTAATAGACAAATAAAATTGGCCAATAATACCCACCTCTCATGATCTTCTAAGCTATAATCCTAGCTAAGTAATCTCCACCACTATATCTATCATGGAATTTCTCAAGTAAGTTCTATGTTTGACCTAGTTCTATGCATCTTAGTAGTATATCATTGATATCCTTTTTAAATAATACATCATCAATAAGGGGAAAAGGAATTGACTATAATTTGAAATATCTCCTCTTTGAAGGAGTGAGATGAGAAGGATAAATACCATCTTGTAGATATCTTACCATATCTTGGATCTAGATGCAAGTTGAGGCCTAATTACTTTCAAGTTCTTGATCATTGGACACCATAACCTATTTATTGGACTCTTTCAAGTCTTGGGCTAGATGTTCATAGAGTACATTTCCTCTAACTAGATTTATAACTTTAATCTCAATGTCATATTCCATGACCTTGGTTATCTAACCATCTATTTTATCACTTATATCTTTGTTCAGAAGAAAGTCTTTAACAATTGGATGTGTAACCATCAAATGTATCCTATTATTGGATAGCAAGTACCTAAATATTTTAAGAGATGTTATAACTAACATAAATCACTTCTCAAAAAAATAATAATTTGTTTCATATTATTCTAAGCCTTAATTGAAAAAAGATATTGGCTTCTCTAAAGTCTCTTTATTCTTCTACATGAGAATTCTTGATATCGTGTCAAGGTTAATATAGCTACACAAGAACAAATCTTTTGTAAAATTAGGGTCTAGGAGTGTAGGAGCACTGGCTATAGCTTTCTTGATTTCTTCAAAAAAATTCACTCCTTCCTTAGACCAATTGAAACTCTGACCTTTATTTAACATGGCTATAAGTAGCCTAGCTAAAGTATCAAAATTTAAAATGTTTCTATTTATAAAGTTAATATTACTTAAAAAGCTTTGTAAGGCTTTATTTTTCTTAGGAAATGATAGTACAAGAATTGATTTTATCTTATTAGGGCCTATGTTTGTACCTTTCTTTGAAATGACATGTCCAAGAAGCCTACCTTTATGAATAGAGAAAACACATTTTTTTGGGTTTAAATACACTCCAAATTCTCTACATCTTTTGAACCACTGTCTGAGATGAATCATATGCTCATTTGTGCTATTAGATAATATTTTTATGTCATCTAGATAAACAAGAATAAACTTGCTAAGGAGACCCTAAAATGCCATGTCCATAGTCTTTTGAAAAGTGGCTCCAGCATTAGATAAACCAAAAGGAATATTTTAGTATGCAAATTTTCCCCACTTTGTGGTGAAGGATATTTTATGTTGGTCTTCTTCTTTAACCAAAATTTGGTTTTATCCACTATAACCATCCAATAAAGAGAACCTTTTTGAACCTCAGACTAGTTGTAAAATCTATTCCATTGATGGCAATGGGTAGTGATATTTGAGAGAGGCCTTATTCAATTCATGGAAGTCAGCACATAGCCTTAGTTCACCATTCTTTTTCCATACTGGAATAAGGTTTTCTACCCAAGTTGAGTGCTTAATTGGAAATATTATGGTTGATTCAATGAGCTTATGAAATTCAACTCTCATTAGAGGTTCAAGCTTCAGATTGATTAGCCTTTGCTTTTGTTTGACTGGATTAGTCTCATCTTCTAACTCAATGGTGTGTTGATCTAGACATAGGTCAAAAACTTTAAGGTCATTATACTGCCATGCAAAGACATCTAAAAAATTGAAACATAAATTAATAAAATCTTCCTTCTCTGAAGATGTGAAAACTTTACCTAGCTTTAGATTTTTTCTAGTCGCAATCTCCATGTTTGTGTAGTGTTCTTCCTTGGTTGATAAAATAAAATTTTCTTTCCTTAATTCATCATCTCTATTAAATATATATTCTAGAATGACCATTCCTTTAGGCAACTAGTTTGTCTTTAATTTCACAATATGATCATCATACTGCTATTACTGCTTGTCTACATTCCTTGAGGATAATTCATCTTCCTCTTGTAAGAATTTGACAATCTAGCTATCATCTTGAAATACCTACCAATTGTCATTATTTTATGCAATATAAGGTCTCACAACTACATTTATGTGTGATTGGAATTTATCCCTTTTTATATTATCTGGGATACTGAATTGTGATCCAATAACAACCAACCTATCTACATGCTTATTCTAATTTCTTGGTATGGCCTAAATATTGAAGGCTTGAAAGTCTTCAAATAGTTCCCATACTCTATATTTATAAGACCTAAGTAGTGGGTTATTTCATATATTAAGTCCTCTCACTTGGTAAACTACTAGTTACTATCTCCAAAGACTTGTAAGGAATTATTTTTTATCTTTCTTACCCATTGCAAACATGCACGAGTGCTTCATATTTAATGAAATTATTGGAACAACCAAACTAAAACTTGAGAGAAGATAAATAAATTTCACTAGCTATATAAATTAACATCATTCTAGCTCTACTGCCATGTTTGTTCTTGGACCCATCAAAATATAGATTCCACATTCCATCACTAGGCTTCTCATTTTTTGACAATGTTGGATTTGGTGCATCATTTTCATGAAGAAAATAGACACCAAGTCCTTCTTGTTTAATTAAATTTTAGGAATAAATCCCATGTAAATTTTAGGCCCATTCATCAAGGAAAACATCTAGGACTCCATCTAGAGGTGATTCAGATTCAACTTCACTATTTCCTAACACTTTGTCTAAACTAACACAATTAGTGTTCACCATGCTTGGAATATATGGCTCCAAATGAAATATTGAAATAGGTTCACAAAGTATTATCACCTTAGTGCCATACCTAGATATAAATATTATATATTTCCAATAAGATAACAAATATCCTCCAATTTTTGAGGTAAAATCTCTTGATAGACACATGACAAAATATGGATGTCGGTCCACTACAACTACATCTTGCTGAATAACAACATTGGGGAAAGCATATAGTGTCAAATTTAGGTATTTTATCATGTCTACTATTTTCATTGATGATCCATATAATTGTAATACTCCTTTAGTATTTGTCTCATAGACAAGACCAAGCTTGTCTGCAATTTGTTTGGACATGACAATGCTACTAGATCCACTATCAAAGAGAGATAAAATAGTCACCTAATTTTAAAAAGAGACAAAAGGGAGGGGTCTTTCTTGAATTGACATTGTACTTATCCATCATTGTCATGTTATGTATATGTTCATTGGGTTGCTTGATTTTGTGGTCTAAATTGGCCAAGACACCTTCTTGCTTCTCAGCTAGTTCTCTAGATACCATGAGATCCAAAAGTTAAGAATGTCTTTTTGACATGGGATGTTCAGGGAATCCCACATGATAATATAGAAATTTATTTCTTCATTTGATCAATAATGTTAAAATATGTTCCACTAACCTTTGGTTGCAATTTTTGAGCCACTGGTTGTTCTCTAGTTAGGGGCATTTGGGGAACTTTCACTGTCTCTATGTTCTGAATCTTTTGTGCTATATGAATAACAAATTGATCTTTGACATTATTTGACACAAAATTAGGAACACATTCTTGGGTATTGTTTACATCCTAATCTTCTTCAACTAATTTTCTTTTGGTTTTAGTTAGAGTTTCCACTTGACTATTTATGTTGATAGTTTCACCAACTTGGTTTAATGCAATATGATCATCTAAATGCCAATTAACATTGTTAGTATCAAGCTACCCTAGAAATTTTTGAGTTCTCCTTGTATTTCCATATTCATGTCTTGATATTGAGCACCTTGAAGAGGGAAATATTTTTGTGTCATCTATGGCTTGGTAATCTCTTGTGATACCAAAGCTTGATTTTAAATGTAATCTGAACTGGAAAGCTACCCACATGGATCTTACATTAAGTTATTTTGGGGAACAATGGATTTTGAACTAGAAGGCACATTAGGATCAAGGGTTACATATGGATTAGTTTGGGTTATAGCTCCTTGATTTTGGTAAGGTTGCCTACTATCCCTAAAACCTTGATAAGATGGTCTTTGGTTATTGAAAGACTAATAAGTACTCTAGTTCTGCTATTGATAAGATCAACCTTGGTATTTTTATCTCCTGAGTGAAATAATTTCATTTCTAAAATCTTGTAACATGCATTTCAAATCACCAATCTCACTAGATTTATTAGGAGGGGCTACAAATTGAACTTTTGGAGATGAAATAGGGGCTATATATAGAATTTGTGGAACTTGAGGGGGAATAACAAGATGCAATTCTAGAAAAAAGGGCATTAGAGGCCTTTGATCAAGTTTACCAACTTGAATCAAATTGTTCTATGCTTTGATATAAATCTCATAGGCATTTGGCAAGTTATTAGCACCCATGGACTATATCATGACACTTATATCATAATAAGGGCATTAAGGAAGTAAAAAAATGCATACTTTGGGGATGGTATAACTAATAAACGGATCCTAATCCATGTTTTTTGGAATTTGAAGTTAAAGTTTGACATGAATTCATGAGGATACCTTTGTATGGTAGTTAATTATTCAACCAAAGATAGATGATCAAAATTTTCTTCAAATTACTTAACTAAAGCTCCACCTTACTCATCCCAAGTAGATATGGAGGTCAAAGGAAGATTCCTATAGCATTGCAAAGTTTTTCCCTTGAAAGAGGAAACAAATAATCTGATAGCCACATTATCTTTAGGTACATTATGAATACAACATACACTAGAAATATCTTGGATATGCTCAATAACAGTAGTTTTATCCCATTATTCTGAGAAGAAAGAGATACTTTTTAGATCAGACATAGGAATGTCATCATACTAAGCCAAATTTAGGGAATTAGCACTGTTAAATGGGAAAAACACTTGATTCCTGATAACCATTTGCGGAAAATGGATTTAGCTTATGGGGACAATAGATTGGAATAAAAAAATAGATTGACCAAAATATGAATACTACTTTAGAGGATAAGGCCTTGTGCTATTGATTCTTGATCTTTTATGAAGTAGGAGGCAATTCAATATGTTCAAAAGAAGTACCTTTACTTTATGCTCTTATTGTAACCTTTGGCATGAAGAAGTTATGAGCTCTAGAACCTGAAGGATCTTCAATTTTTGATGATGGTAGATCTTTCCTACTGCTATGAATTTTTATTCTCAATATTCAAATTTCAATTATACCAAAGACACTCATTATCCCATTGAGCATGCCAAAAATTGTTGGGGTTCTAAATTTTACCCTAGATAAGAAAAGGATTGCTTAGGTCCTTTACTAAAATATAGACCAACATGGAACTAATTATAGGTTGTGGGTATCCTAAAAATGAATCAAACCTTTGGAGAAGGCCGATTTATTTATAGATGTATCACCTACACTAAACCTAAATTAGCACTTGCTTGGAAAAGGGAGAGAGAATTGACAAAACTTATAAAAGCATGTAAAAAATGGTGATACACCAATGATTTAATCACTCCAACTCAAACTAAACACACTATGTGACAATTTTTAGACCAAATAACATCAATCTCACATAAATATATCAAAACAAGGCATTAATCAGTTATCAAGTTAGCAAGAGAGGGAAAATATCCACTTTTAGGCTAGATAATAGATAATAAATTATGCTTATAATGACCTATGAGACTATTAATCATTTATTGAAGGCGAGAAAAACTCTAGACATAAGTAAGGAACATACATTCACTTAACAATAGAGCATAAATTCATAGAACATGCTTCAATCTAGCTTAGAATATGGAATTCAATCTTTATTGCATCAAAGAGGTGTCAAAGTACAAATTTTTATAGAGTCTAGTCATACCAAAAAAGAGAGATAAATTGATTAATATCAAGGCTTAAAATCCTGTATTTATAACACACACACACACACACACACACACACACACACACACACACACACACACACACACACACAGAGAGAGAGAGAGAGAGAGAGAGAGAGAGAGAGAGAGAGAGAGAGAGAGAGAGAGAGAGAGAGAGAGAGAGAGAGAGAGAGTCATACATTAGAAAAGGCCAAACCATTTATGATGGATTAGCATACGATTTGAGGATGTTATTGAATCAATATTTTATCAACAAAGAACCAACTATGTAAAATAATTAAATGTTCATTGCCCTTATCCAACTACCATATCATTTATTAGAATCATGTCATCATTTACTTGATCTGTTAATGATGATAATGTCTTGGAATCAGCTAAAAGGTGCTACATTTACATTAGGTGGCCATCTAAATCTAAAAATGTAAACTGTGATGAGGCAAGATAGAAGTCCACTATAGGTGAAAATGAATCTTATACCATTGGTTTTCACATAGTCACTAGTCTATCTTTGACTTCTATTTAACCAAAAGGATCTATTTCACCTATATGAAGTTTTACTAATGATGCTTGGTTTCTGAATTATGGCCCTAGTTTAACCCTGGTCCACCTCTGAGATTGGCTCCTTAATATTTTCTTTGTCTGGGTCCAAAATAACCTTTTCAACTTTTGTCAAAAATATCCCAAGCTTGCCTTTGCTTATTAACTATCAAAAACCAACTAGGCTCTTTTACATCATGTCCATCTATCCTTATACTTATTGGTTTCACAAATCCTTGTAACTTATTAATTATACCTCATGCCATTGATATCACTTTAAAAAAATTCCCATAAGCCATCGATCTTCTACCAATTGAATGTACTTATACCACTTGTCCTTGACTCATTAACTCCTTGGATTCATTGAGAAATATGACTCATGTGTGTCATTCAATCAAGATGTATGAGTTCATATGCACCATTTATTTCCTTGGTCCCACTTTCTAGTTATTTATTTCATTCCATTGGATCTTTGGTATGGTTGAGCATGAGCCCTTAGATCTTCCTAGGACCCATCCTTTTATCAATTATTTCATTTCATCTGATCAGGCCTTGATTATTTTTCACCATTGGATCATATCCAACTTGTATATCTTCAATATCTTTAGCCTAGGGACCTACTGACATATTTGACTCTGCTTCCCTCTATTTGATCAAGATGTGCTAGTATGAGGGATCTTATGTATTGTTACATCTCGACCGACTTCAAACTTTTTAAAGACCTTTTAAACCCAACTAGTCACTTCCTTAATTAAAATTGACATTCATGGAAATTTCATTTAATGTTTGTGTGGATGTATTTGACATCCCAAAAACTATCAATTTTAAGCACATATATATTTTTGCTTGAGCTTCATTTTTATGTTATCATGAATGTCATATGTTGCAAATCCAAATTTGAAGGCTTGGATCTCTAAGCAAAAGATTCATGGAGGTACGAAACTTGCTAGAGATGTTCTTGAGACTAAATGGAATGAACCCATTTAACCCAAGGGCTTGCAAGGATTTGTTATCATACTTATCAGGTGTGAAAACAAGCTAACCAGTCCATTTTTTTAGTGATGTCCTGATGATGATCTGGATCCTAGACTTATTATTTTAATCTTTTGCTTGATATTTACAAGCTCAAATGAACTTCTAAAGTAAAATTAAACTTGTTTATGATTTAAACTAAAACATTACCTGTGCATACTTATCTCGATCCTCCATTTACTCTAAATCCTTCTCTTTAATCAAGAACATTACTCAGTCATTGAAAAGCTCTATATGTAGGCCAAAAATGGCTAGCAGTACCTACTACTACAAATATATTTATTCATATTATACAATTTGACCATATTATCCATGGAAATTATATAAATATGAATCATTAAATAATTAATAGATGTCAAAATTTTATCATAAACTCACCTCGTAAACATTGTCATCGATTTTATTCATAATTTTATATAGACAAATTTAATTATACTTCAATTTTTTGTATGTGCATGTTAAAAATATTTATTTCCTAAATTAAACCATCAATAAATCACATTATTGAAATACCTTTGAACTTTTTCTAACATATTTTGCTACTTCATACTTTTATTACATTCATCTAGCTTTATTTTCTCTTCTTCTTGTAATTATTATATATGCTTTACAAACACTTACGCATTATCACTAATTCATTTTGAATTTGGTAATTTAACAAAATCTAACACATGAATAGTATTTATCCCATAAATAATCTTAAATGGTTATTTTCATATTGATCTATTTACTAAACTATTATATACAAACTCAATCTATTGTAAAGCCAAGTCCTATTGCTTGGGCTTATCTCCAACTATGCATTTTCAACAAATTTCCTAAACTCATATTTGTAACTAATATGACTCCATCTAGTTTTTATTGGTATGAACTATTCAATTGAAGCTTAGTTATTATCTTCCATAAAGTCCTCCAAAAATTCATTAAAATTTTTATGTCCCTATATGATGTAATAGTTTTTAGAACACCATGCAATTTCACATCATCCTTAAGAACTAGTTCTACAATTCTAATGGCACCATAAATTTTCTTACATGAAATAAAATAAAAAATATTAGAAAACATGTATATGACAAATTAAATTGAATCATTACAACTCTATGTGTTTGGCAATACCCACACAAAATCCATACTCAAATCTATCCATGGTCTTCTTGGAACGGGTAATGAAATATATAACCATGTATTTTGTTCATGGCCTTTAACAAATTGACATATTATGCATATTTAAACATACCTTGACACATATATTTTCATCTTTAACCAAAAATAATTCTCCTCTACCCATGCTATTGACTTAGCCTTACCAAAATATTCAGCCAAACCACCATTGTGTAGTTCTCTAATAATATTTTATTTTACAGACCCAACTAGAATACATATTTATTTTCCCTTGAGGAGATAACCATCATGTTTAATATATTCATCAATAATAGTATCTATCTCACTTGCTAATGGATTCTTACTTTGTTCAACTATCTTACCAAAATATAGATCAATACCATATATATCTTTAACAACTTTGAATCCAACTACTTCACTTATCATAGTAGTTAACAAAGACATTCTCCTACTCAAAGCATCATCTACTTGATTATGCTTTCTTGATTTATTTTTCAAACCAAAAATATATCCCTATAAGAAAAACACCCACTTTACATGTCTGCTTTTTATCTCTTTTGAGTGTTCACATAATTTAAGGCCTCGTGATGTGTAAATAACATAAACTCCTTAGGCACCAGGTAATGCATCCAATGTCTTAGTGATTGTACAATGGCATAAAAATCATAATCATATGTATAATACATATACATTAACTCATTCAATTTATCACTGAAATATGTTATGGCCTTCCTCCTTGACTCAACATAGCATCGATTCCCACATGCAAAGCATCATAATCAACCTTAAATACTTTGTTAAAATCTATTAATTCTAAAATATTCCTTATTTAATATTATTCTTCAACTACTCCAATATTTTTATTTTTGCTCGTATCCACACATATTTTTTTTCTTTAATTCAATATGTTATTGGTGTAATAATACTAATAAAATTTTTGATGAAAATTTTATAAAAATTTTATAAACCATGGAAATTTATTACCTTTGTTATGATTTTTGGAACAGGCCACTAGACAATTATCTTGACATTTTCTTCATCCATTATTACACCATTTATTGTAACTATAAGTACCAATAATACCAAACTTTGATGCATAAACCTACATTTATTCAAATTTGAATAGCGCTTATCCTTTCTTAATAACTTTAATACCATTCTTAGATTCCTTAAATGCTCTTAATTAGTCTTACTAAATATCAAAATATCATTAAAATAAACAACCATAAACTTATGAATGTAATCTTATAACATTGTGTTCATCACCTTGTAAATATGTTGGGTGCAATAGTTAATCTGAATGGCATCACCATCCACTTATATAACTCATCTTTGTAATTAGATGTTATTTTCCGTTCATCTCCTTCACAAACTCAAATATGATAGCAACCACTTCATATATCAATCTTAGCAAAGTATATTTCTCTTGAAATAACACCCATCATATCATATAAATGTTGTATATGAAATTTGTATTTTATGATAATTTTATTGATGGATATGCTGTGCAAATAGATATTCTACCATTGATATTTATTTGGAGTTAGCAATGTTGGTGTTTCACACGAACTCATGTTCTCACTTATTAAACCCTTTCTCACTAATTTAGTAATATGTTTATCCCATTCTACATGTTATACTGGACTCATCCTATAAGTTGCTTGATTGGGTAGAGCTAATATTGAAATTAAATTAATATGATTTTTAATGTCTTTCTTTGGTGGTAAACCATCTAGTAACTCATCAAGTATAACATCTTCATATTATCTCAACACTTTAGATACTCTGCTAGAATTTACACCCTTTATATGTATTCTTTATATACTATTAATGCATTAAAAGAACCTATCATCTTCATGTATTTGATTAAAAAAATTGTGAACAGAATGATTTAGACCTTCCCTTCTTATTTAAAAGGTAATAAAACTACCTTTGTGCCACCTTTCCAAAACAAATAGGTGTTTATTTCTTTACCATGGATTGCTTTTCTATCAAACCACCATGGCCTTCCCAATAACACATGACATGCATCCATTGGTATGTCATCACACAACGTTTTATCCTTGTATGTTTTTCCTATACAATACTATTATAATTTCATTCTCTTTCTTAAACTATGAAATATGATAAGGATAATGATCATTTTTAAATTACAAACCTAGTTTCTTGATCATGTCCTTAGAAACCATATTTTTACAACTATTGCCATATATAATTAATTTAAATATCTTAGCTCCTAAAGTACATCTTGTTGAAAAAATTTATTAACAACCATGCATAACCACCTTCATTATTATTCATTTGTTATTTCCTTGAAGCAATCAATGTTCTCCTCATCATGAGATTTTATCCATTATATACTACTAAAACTTTAGTATTTTGTTCTTTTATTTCATCTTCAACTAAATTCATATTGGTGGTCATCTTTCCTCCTTTTTTTAATAATAATACAGATACTCAAATGCTTTTTTTCCTTCCTCTTTATATCTATAACAAACATAATACTGATGTTGATTTGAAAACCACCCTCATCATCTTTGAATTATTCTTCCTCGTAGTTGGTATTAAAATCTTTGTATATTATCTTTTTTTTTTTTTTTTCACCACATGATTATTATCCTCTAGTGTGATTAAACCCACCTTTAGTGATACTGAACCCACATCATACCATTACTAGATGGGATTTGCCTCTTTTTATCCCAATACAAGATGATCTTTTGAATGTTTGTCTATTTTATTTTTATTCTACATTCAAAGCTAATTTATAACCCTTCTCCATGTAGAATATTCTATTCATGCTCAATTCATATTGTATAAAAATTTTCATGCTATTTACACATAACTTGAATCTATATATTCTTTTGTTACATCATGCTCTACTTGTATGTAAAACAATATATATAATGTTGTGATCCTTTTTCTTTAAATTCTAAAATCTTTTATATAGGTTTGTGCATAATCCATAGGAATAAATGTATCCCTCATCTTCTTCTCAATCTTGGTCCACATGTTGAACTTCTCTTTACCCTTTCTTTGTCTCTCTTTCTGTAGGTGATATTAATAAATCATTACATGACCATTTAATTTTGTGCATGCAAAATTTAATTTTATATCTTAACTTCCTTAAAAAATAAAACATGAAGTCCTTTGAAAATGCAGTCTAATTTTCACATATTTCTAAAATTTGAAAATGACTGCAGTTCTTAGAAGCTTTGAATATGCTATTGTAGAAGGATTTTGAGATCAAATTCCATATTGAATTAACACCCAATAAATACTTTATTACTCCTTGTTTCTTGACTATTTTTTGTAAGAATTTATAAATAAAGCATTCCAAGTGGTACTGAGTGAACCACACTAGGTTCTATTCTAACATGAATAGAAGTGATTAATTAGCAAGGCCTTATTCATACTTCTTGGTAGATAGGTGTTGTAACTAATAGACCAAATATAATTCCATTTAAATAACAAAAGAATTTAAACATAGATCATGGAAAATCACTTATAGTCATAACATGATTTTAAACATTCAACCAGAACTACCAACAAGTCACAGTATTGCATTCAACCAAAGATTTTAGAAAGACTAATAATAGATTAAAACAAATTATATTATATTTAATAAATAAATTACATATGAGATTACAGTCAACACACATTTCTTATTAGTTGTTTCTCTCACATAGGTAACATTCTTTATGGCCATATTGACGCCCATACATAATGTTTACCAACATACTCACTCACTCATTCCTACCAAAGTTTCCTTGCTCCTAGATTCCATACATGGTAGACTTCTCTCATATTAACTAGCGTTAGTTGGGATGCTCTGAAGGCATGCATGATACATAATAATGCATATATTTATAATATATGATGGAAGATTCTAGATACAAATAGGATAAATATTTGGAAGTCTTCAAACAAGCTAGAAGATCTATTAGGAGGAGTAAATGCATTAAATATTTAGCTAACCAATATATATTTTATAGATTACAAGCTCTTCAAAAATAAATGAAAATAGTGAAACTCTAATGCTGATTACATAGATTGACAGTCGATGGTGGCAACAAGAACATAACTTGCATTTCAAGTCAATAGTTTAAATTACATGTCACCAACATTCTCCCCCTTAAGCTAAAATTTTGCCATACTATAGACCACAAACTGAATGAAATCTATTGATCATATCAACGCTCTCCAAAATGGATTCGAACAACTAGATTAAG
>JARHVA010007504.1:292500-332500 GCA_037957365.1 Torreya grandis | reverse complement strand
TGAATTGAGAGTAGGATAGACTACATATAAATTCACCTAGAACAAAATTCATTGGTGTTCTAAACTCTCTTGAACTGTTTTATTGTATATTTATTGTTAAAATATTTGTTGCTTGTGAACCTCGATGACCATCTTGCACTCTTGTTCTTTTTATGTTGCTTTTTCTTGAGATATTGGTGCTGCTGTAGTAATTAATTGATTTATCAATACTACCATCCCATGTTGCTTCGTGTTCAAATGACATGAACGTCAATCAAAGAAACTATATCTTAAACCTTCGATGAAACAGAGAAGATCCCCATGAGGCACCCATGAATAGAATCATCATGTGTAAAGTTCAACACTGGCCAGAATAACTGGAAGGCATAAGGAAACCCCAAAAATAGGGCATGACAGACGGAGCGTATTGGTTATGATTCTCTAAGACGCAGAGGCGTAGATTATATAGGTTATAATCTATATTCTTATCTCCTCCACGCAAGCTTGTTTATGTTGAGCTCGTGCCATGCATTGTGGTTTATATGCTTATCGTGTCGAGTTGATTTACAGCTTATGTCATAGTCCTTACATTGTATGGTGGCCAGCGCATATTTGTGCGTGCACACATCAAGCTAAATAATATTTAAGTGGCTTATAGATAATATTTTGGGTGTTTAGTTCAAAATTTAATATGTTAAATTACATTGATGGAACATAAATATTAGTAATTAGTGGTAATGTAGAGTATTGAACCAGTTCATGCATCGCATTATCATCTTGTCCAGAGGTGTTATTTTGTTTTTTGATCTTCCCGTTGTTCTTACCTTCGCCACGAGTGATATATTGTGCACGAACGCTTCATACGACCGCATTTGAAAGTTTATCTAACCACGTCGTTGTGTTATCAGATCTCCTTAAGCCCGTCAGTTCTTATCACATTGTAAAAATAACGTTACTGAGACTTATCATAACCAACCTTAGGTCTTTTACTGGTGTCATTCAGATCACGCGGGATTGTGATACATGTCAAGATCTCGCAGCGTTGTATTATGGAGGTTCATCACAATGATTTAAGTAATTTGTAATTCAAGTATGGTGTACAAATGTGATGTGAGGACTTTTGATTCGGTTTAATGGTTAAGAAATTATGCTCTTGAAAGTGAGATTACGAGTTCAAATTATAAAGTGGGTGATATGTACATGTTTCAAATTTGAAGTAAAGTTAGGTACTTTAAAGAGGCAATATGTGTATACTTCAAATTTAAAGCATAGTTATGTACCTTCAACATAATCAGAGTGTGAGGTGGTCTGATATGTTATAAACTAACTTAAATATCATAAACAAGATGTTTATCTTCATGAATTTTTAAAACTTTACATATATATATGTGTGTGTGTGTGTGTGTTTTGAGACCTACGTGTGTTACAACCGCTTTATTATATACATATACATATGAAGTGCACTATTATTTTATGACCTTTATCAACAATATAATATGGTGACACACTATATATGATGTAAAGTGATGTCAAGTATATTGTGTTATAATTTTAATGCACAATGTATATATATATATATATATATATATATATATATATATATATATATATATATATATATATAAACATATAAACATATATATATATAAACATATATATATATATATATAAACATTCATTGTATGTAATGAAAATGATTTATAAATTCATAAATAAATTAAAAATTATATTATATTAATTTATAATATAATTAGTGATTCATAGTGGATTTGACATGAGGGTTCTAATAGGATAAATGTATATTTGATTTTGGTAAAGTCAAGAGGCTCTTTAGAGAAACTAGTGTTTGTTAATTTTTTTGTAAGTTCTAATTTATAGGGTCAAGTTCATAATTTTACTTAGTATAAATTTCGTAATATTTTTATATTAATTTAGTAGGATTAACAATAGATGTAATCGGTAATATTATTATTGTTCATCACCATACAAATATTTATAATTTTTGGTTTAGATTATATGTGTAAATTAATTAAGTTAAAATATAATTTAAAAATTGTTATAAATTGAGTAGTATAGGCATGAAAAATGTTTGTAATTTTTGGCAGATTATGTGCGTAGATTAATTAAGTGAAAAGATAATTAAAAATTTGTTATAAATTGAATAGTATAAGATGGTACAATACACTAATATCAAGGTGGGATCCATAAATACTTCACTTCTAACGAGACCTATTATATATATATATATATATATGAAAACTGACACTTAAACACACAGGCTAAACTGAATTTTTAGCAAACTTTTATTTTCTTCTGCAGGATTTGGAATCCCTAAATCCTTGTCTACACCAATTGCAGAAACAAAATCAATATTTTCTTGCAAGCTTAAACATTGTTCCCTGCACTCATCCGTCCGTGCATTTGCATTTGAATCAGTGTCTTCTGCTTCTATAGTGTCTTCCCAAGCCACATATATATATCCTAGTTTGTATCTTCACACTGCAAGTTCTTTTCACTCACAGCTTCAGCAATGTGCATTTCTAACCGCTGATCAACAATAAGTGCTTCTTTGCCTGCTGCTATAACAAAATATTTGATTTCCTCAACATAACAAACTTAACTCTAATAGCAAAACAAAAAAGCAAAAAAAATGGAATTATCTCCTCTTGTCAAATGGGTTACTCGCTTTGCTTGTGCCAAATATATGGCAATCCTGTCTTCACTCCTAGCCCCAAATGGTCGCATATCACCTTAACAACGTCCAGCATAACATTTAAATTGGCTGAAGTTGTAATTAACATGGCCGAAGTTGCAATAGTTCATTGGGGCAGCCCAGCCAAAATGGAACACTCAGAATTAAAATAAACTGGAATTTAAAATCATTATATTTGATAACAAAATGGCCCAGCCAGTACAAAATTTGTTTTTCTCTAATTCTACGCACAGCAGCTTCTTCTTATTGCGCCTCCTTGTTTTATCATTTTAAACTCCCACAGAATTGTAAGGCAGACAGAAAACAACACAAAAACAAATCAACGCAGGAAAAATACACTATATTATATTATATTGTAGGGAGACATACATTTTGTGTTGTCTGTGCGTTGCCCATCTCCTTCCTTCTACGCCCCTGCTCTTCAAATTGCCATCCTCTCCCCTATTTTCATGTATATTTTGTTTTTGTCTTTTTTTCACCCACACCAATCCGCATATGCTCCCAATATAGCTAATTGATTCTCTCCTGAGCTGGGCGCAACAATTTCCCCAAAATGCATAAAATAAAATTTTGAACATAAGAAGATTCAAAACGATTTAACTATTTGCATAACAGACTATATTTACAGGCTTAAAGATTATTATAAAATTAAAAAAACAAATTTTGAAAATGTAGAAAATGGAGGGAAAACAAAACAATTAAAACATGCTACATCAAAGCCAGAATAAATGCTCTCTAGAGTGAGGATGCTCCTGCATCATTCTCCCAAGGAGCAAAAGAAGTATGCTTCATTTGTTGTTTTTCTTCCTGTAGAGTCATACTCTCATGCTCAATCCAGTATTGAATCTAATATATCTTCTCGTCGAACTCCTCAACTGAGTTTGCAGTCTTCATTTTGATCAAGGTTAACTGCATAGGTTCCATCTCCTGTCGTTTGAACCTAATTGCTTTCCAATTTACTCTCTCTTTTTGCCTTGCAGCTCTCAACCTGTCTAACATTTGTTCTCAGCTAGCTCGTTCCATTTGTATTGATGCTCTAACAAAATTCCTACTTTCTATTTTCTCATTCAAGATACCATTGGCATTGATGTCAAAGCAAACTGTGATTTGAGGCACACCCCTAGAAGTAGGAGGGATTTTAGAGAGCTCAAATTTCCCCAACAAATTGTTGTCACAGGTTCTTGTTCTTTCACCCTCATAGACTTAGATGAGCACATCAGGCTGGTTGTCTGAATAAGTAGAGAAGACCTGCTCTTTCTTGGTGGGAATAGTTGTGTTTCGTGGGATCGAAACAGTCATAACCCCTCCAGCTATCTCCAATCCTTGAGAGAGAGGAGTAACATCAAGCAGCAGCAAGTCTTGTACTTTCTCATTTCCTTCTCCACTCAAAATTGCAGCCTGTACAGCAGCACCATAAGAAACAGCTGCATTAGGGTTGATGCTCTTACATAGCTCCTTCCCATTGAATAAATCTTGCAACAATTATTGTACTTTGGGGATTCGTGTGGACCCTTCAACAAGAAGAACTTCATGGACAGTGCTCTTGTCCATCTTGGCATCCCTCAAACACTTCTCAACAGGCTCCATGCATTTCTTGAAGAGGTCCATGTTAAGCTCCTCAAACCTAGCCCTTGTTATTGTAGAGTAGAAGTCAATACCTTCATATAAGGAATCAATTTCAATAGTGGTCTGGGCAGTTGAAGAAAGTGTCCTCTTTGCTCTCTCACAAGCAGTTCTCAACCTCCTAAGGGCTCTAGTACTGCCACCGATATCTTTCTTGTATTTCCTCTTGAATTCTTGTGTGAAATGATTTATCAATCTATTGTCAAAGTCTTCCCCGCCCAAATGTTTATCTCCTGCAGTAGCTTTAACTTCAAAAATTCCCTCTTCAATAGTCAAAAGAGACACATCAAATGTTCCTCCACCAAGATCAAAAATCAAAACATTCTTCTCACCAACAGATGT
Source organism: Torreya grandis (assembly GCA_037957365.1). Lineage (NCBI taxonomy): Eukaryota > Viridiplantae > Streptophyta > Pinopsida > Cupressales > Taxaceae > Torreya > Torreya grandis. The sequence continues at coordinate 327,843 of JARHVA010007504.1, read as the reverse complement.
GGCCTTCTTATCAAGACCATAGGCAATAGCAGTAGCAGTTGGTTCATTTATTATTCTCATTACATTCAAGCTAGCAATGACCCCCGCATCCTTTGTTGCTTGCCTCTGAGAATCATTGAAATAAGTAGGAACTGTAACCACAACATTCTTGACTATGCTTCCCAGATATGCCTCTGCAATCTCCTTCATTTCAGTCAAAATTATTGCACTAACTTCCTCGGGGCTGAAGACCTTCTGTTCTCCATCTTGGATCTCAACCTGGACATAAGACTTCCCATCTTTGTTCACAATCTTGTCCGGAACCAATTTCATATCCCTCTTTACCTCTTTGTCCTTAAACTTTCTACCAATCAATCTCTTGACATCAAACATTATTCGCTCCAGATTGACAGCAGCCTAGTTCTTGGCAACCTCTCCAATCAGTCTCTTAGTTTTTGTGAATGCTACCCACGGAGGGGTGATACGATTTCCCTGGTCATTGGCTATAATTTCTACATGACCGTTCTTGTAAACCCCAACACATGAATAAGTCTCCAGATCTATACCAATCACTGTTCCTAACTTTGGTGTCAACCTATAAGCAGCCTTGTTTGAAAGATTTGCTCCTGGAATCAAGTCTAAGTGATGACTAATGCTTCTCAATGGTGGTAATTCATTAGGTAAATCATCTACCACAATGTCAATGTACTCATTCAACATATCATGAATCTCTAAAGGCAAATCAATCAACTTAGTAATAGTGACTACACTCCTTGGTTTACCAATTACTGCAAAGTTTACCTCTTCTTTCTTCATTTGATGTAGAAACTCTTTACCACTCACTATCAATGCTTTAGAATTCTATCCAACAACAGTAGCAGCCTCTTCCTTCAATGGTGTGAGTGTATGCTTGATCCCATCCTTTTCAAACATATATGTATTCAGCCTTCCATCATGTATGGCCTTCTTGTCAAATTGCCAAGGCCTTCCAAGCAAGATGTGACATACATCCATGGGCATGACATCACATAAAATCTAATCCTTATATGTTCCTATCTGAATATCTACTTTGCATTGTTCACTTACCAGGAGTTTGTGTCCTTTCTGTAGCCAATAGACTTGATAAGGTGTAGGATGTACCTCCTTCTTCAAGCCTAGTTTCTCCACCATCTCAGTTGAAACAAGATTGTCAGTACTTCCACTGTCAATAATGACCTTACAGCATTTCCCCTTACTCTTACATGTGGTTCTAAATAAATTTTTCCTTTGAGGTGGTTCTACAATTTCTTTATTCAGCTTTAACAAAATTATTTTCATCAAAAGAGACTCACCTTCTTCTGGAGTATCTTCATAAGCTGTTGTAACTTCTGCATTTTGTTCTTCACCTTGAGTCACATGTACACCTCTCTCATGGCTGGTAGAAGGGTTCTCTGGACACTCATATGCTCTGTGTCCTGCATACTAGTTGCACTTAAAGCATTGGCCCATGAATCTTCCTCTTCCTCTTTGATATCCTTGGTATGGGCTTCTTCATCTTGGTGTATAGCTGCCTCTTGAACTTTGTGAGCTGCTGGCCTCTTCTTGAGATGTTTGTAGCTGTCTTCTACCTCCTTGAAATTCTCTACCTCTGTTGGATCTGCCCCTTCCTCTTGAGAACGATATTTGTTTTCTTACAATTTTCTCTTTAGCTTTTAAGGCAAATTGATATGCCTCTTCAACAGTCTTAGGAATGAGAAGACTAATTTCATCTTGAATGGCAAATTTCAAGCCATTGGTGTATATGGCTACCTTCTCTGTGTCATCCTCAATATGACCTGATCTTATAGTCAACCTGTAAAACTCTTCAGTGTATTCTTTCACAGACATTTGTTTTTGCTTCAAATTTTGCAATTGCTTAAAGAGATTGACTTGATAATCTTTAGGCATAAACTTACCTTTCATTTTTGCTACCATTCTGTCCCAACTTCTGATCTTTGGCTTCCCTTTCCTTCTTCTTTCTTCTTGTACTCCATCCCACCATAGGGATGCATGACTCTTTAGCCTTGTCATGGCATACTTGACTTTCTTATCATCTTCTTCAATTCCTTCATACTCAAAGTATTTGTCTAATGCATTAATCCAATCAATTAATTCTTCAACATTCAAATTACCTTCATACATTGGAACTTCCATTTTTGGCTTTGTGTTCACCTTCAAAATGGCTTTGATCAACCTCTCTTCTATTGTTTCTTCTTCCACCACCAATTCATCTTCTGGTGGCTCCTCTTCTCTGTCACTGACTTTACCCGTGTCAGTGCCTCTTCTTTGAGCCATCTCCAGGTCTTGTAGCCTAGCTGTCAGGTTCCTAATCTCTTCTGCTAGTGCAACCTGTCCTCCAAGTCTCCTTCCTCCAACTCTACCTCTATTCCTGACTCTCATAGCCATCTTGCCTCTTCTTCACTAATCACGCTCTTCCTCTTGGATCTTTAGATTGTGCACAATCCTTTGTGCTCTAATACCAAATGATGAAAGCTGACACTTAAACACACAGGCTAAACTAAATTTTTAGCAAACTTTTATTTTCTTCTACAGGATTTGGAATCCCTTAATCCTTGTCTACACCAATTGCAGAAACAAAATCAATATTTTCTTGCAAGCTTAAACATTGTTCCCTGCACTCATCCGTCCATGCATTTGCATTTGAATCAGTGTCTTCTGCTTCTATAGTGTCTTCCCAAGCCACATATATATATCCTAGTTTGTAGCTTCACACTCCAAGTTCTTTTCACTCGCAGCTTTAGCAATGTGCATTTCTAACAGCTGATCAACAATAAGTGCTTCTTTGCCTGCTGCTATAACAAAATCTTTGATTTCCTCAACATAACAAACTTAACTCTAATAGCAAAACAAAAAAAAATGGAATTATCTCCTCTTGTCAAATGGGTTACTCGCTTTGCTTGTGCCAAATATATGGCAATCCTGTCTTCACTCCCAGCCCCAAATGGTCGCATATCACCTTAACAATGTCCAGCATAACATTTAAATTGGCTGAAGTTGTAATTAACTTGGCCGAAGTTGCAATAGTTCATTGGGGCGGCCCAGCCAGAATGGAACACTCAGAATTAAAATAAACTGGAATTTAAAATCATTATATTTGATAACAAAATGGCCCAGCCAGTACAAAATTTGTTTTTCTCTAATTCTACGCACAGCAGCTTCTTCTTATTGCGCCTCCTTGTTTTATCTTTTTAAACTCCCACAGAATTGGAAGGCAGATAGAAAACAATACAAAAACAAATCAACATAGGAAAAATACACTATATTATATTATATTGTAGGGAGACATACATTTTGTGTTGTCTGTGCGTTGCCCATCTCCTTCCTTCTATGCCCCTGCTCTTCAAATTGCCATCCTCTCCCCTATTTTCATGTATATTTTGTTTTTGTCTTTTTTTCACCCACACCAATCCGCATATGCTCCCAATATAGCTAATTGATTCTCTCCTGAGCTGGGCGCAACAATTTCCCCAAAATGCGTAAAACAATCTTCTAAACATAAGAATATTCAAAACGGTTTAATTATTTGCCTAACAGACTATATTTGCAGGCTTAAAGATTATTATAAAACAAAAAAAACAAATTTTTAAAATGTAGAAAACGGAGGGAAAACAAAACAATTAAAACATGCTACATCAAAGCCAGAATAAATGCGCTCTAGAGTGAGGATGCTCCTGCATCATATATATATATATATATATATATATATATATAGTGTTACATAAAATACAACCTTTCAAATTAAAAATTCATTAACATTGACATTTATAAAAATGAAGTCAAAGTATTTGTTTCTATGTCCTTATACTTTTATAAAATTGGGTTCATGGGTTTATATTGTAAGACTTAGTGAATCAAACAAGCATTCCCATGAATTCATCTTCTTTAATTTGGATGCAAGAACATTATAGAATTGAAATTGTGTGAAAAATACTTTACAACCACTTTAAGTGCATGAAAATGTAACCTATTAATAACATATATAATGTATTTTATTGCAATTCAAATCAAGTTATATGTATGTATGAATGTATACATTACAATTCAAATCAAGTTATATGTATGTATGAATGTATACATTACAAATCAAGTCATGTTATATGCATGCATGAATGTATATATCACTAAATAATAAAAGATTAGATCCCTTATTATAATGTTGATATTATAATAAAAAATGAATAATTATAATACAATATGGGAGTGTGTATACTACCCCTGACCACCTAGAAAGAGGCGATGTTGAGAAAGAAAAATTTAATGTGTTAAAAGATGTTAGGCTGTGGAGCTAAAAGCTTCAACTGTTGCAAACATGGAGGAGGTTGCTGAGTTCCAGGGAGACCGGTGTCGGTAGAGTATAGTGTAGAAGGCAACCAACATCGGCAGGTGTGAACTGAAGACAACTGGCATCAACAGGAGGTCAGCCAATGTCAGTCACCTCTAGGCAGACAGGGACCGATGTCGGTTGCCTGTGGCGATTCTAGAACTGTTTGTTGCACAGACAATTAGTTTATTGAACCGAGTGTTTGCATGTAAAGGCTATTTCGAGTCTTGAGCTGCATGTCTAAATTAAGATTCTAAGTTATTGTTTAGTTTGGGATCTATTTATAGACCCATTGGCATGTATTGTAATAAGTGCAAATAAAGGAAGGCAAGGAAGATCCTTCCAAGTGTAAGATCATTGGAGTTGCAGGTTGTTGCAAGCTCATGGGAGAAGATCTACATGGTAAGTAAGATCACTTTGAGATCTACTCGAAGTACTTTGAGTACTTGTGTACTGGAAGGGTTATTACTGACTGGTTGAAGAGGTGAACACCAATTCTTTGTGTGAGTTGTGTGTTGGGACCGTTTTTGGTAGGAGAGTGAACTCTTAAAGAAAACTACTGAACACTTGAGGTGTGGGAAGCTTTTGAGAGGTGCAGAGAAGAAGTGGCATCTTCTTTATTGTATTTTCTTTTTGAATGAGTATTAATACAAAATTGTGTATTGTCTCTCATATTCTGTGCTATTTGTGAATTCTAGTTACTTGTTACTTCTGGTTAATTTTGCATGTTTAATTGCTTGTATGTGGTAATCATATTGTGCTCTTTTTGAGGAGCAAGATCCTAAAAAGTGGGATCAGAGTAGGTTTGGTGTTCTAGATTCCCCATCAATTGGTATCAGAGCTTTTGGTTGGGATACTAACAGGTTGTATCAGATCTAGTTAGTGTGTGTTGATTATAGGTTACTCACAGGGGTTTATGTTTGAGTAGGAGTAGAGCAATGACAGAAGAAAGTAAGCTATGAATGAAGAAGTTTAATGGAAAAAACTACCAATTATGGAGGATGCAGATTGAATATTATCTGTATCAAAAAGATTTGTACTTACCATTGGGTGGGGTTGATTGCAAGCCTCGGGATATGAAGGATGAAGAATGAGAGGTTCTTGATCGGAAGGCTCTAGGATCTATAAGTTTGAGTCTTGCATCGTCTGTGATTTCCAGCTTATCACAAGTTAAGACAATGGTAGAGTTGATGGAATCTTTGGCAAATTTATATGAAAATCCCTCAGCTTTGAATAAGGTATTTTTTATGAAGCAATTATTTAATTTGTAAATGTTGGAAGGTGGATCTATTCATAGTCATCTTAGTGATTTCCATGGTTTGGTGAACCAGTTAAATTCAGTCAATATTGTTTTTGATGATGAAATTAAGGCTCTCTTAATCCTATGCTCATTACTTGAAAGTTGGGAGAATTTGGTAATGGCAGTTAGCAATACTGCGTCTGCTTCAAAAATCTTAAAAGTGGATGATGTTTTGAGTGTAATCTTGAATGAATAAATTCATAGGAAAAGCACAGGTGAATCATCAAGGAATGATTTGAGTGTGGAAAGTAGGGGAAGGCAAAGAGAGAAGATCGAGCATGGGAGATCAAGGTCAAAGATAGGCAGGGGATCCAAGTCCAAGTATGGCAGAATGACCTGCTAGAAATGTGGAAAACAAGGGCACTTAAAGAGAGATTGTTGGTTGGTTGAAGATCAGCATGAAGGACATGAAGAAAAAATAGATGTTACGGATTATGTTACACAGGATGCTCTGGTATGTTCCTTAGATAAAGTAGAATCTTGGGTTTTAGATTCTGGTGCCTCTTTTCATGCATCCCCAAATAAGGAATTTTTTCATGAGTATGTCCAGGGAGACATTGGAGAAATTTGTTTAGGGGATGGTAAGCCTTGTCAGATAGTTGGCAAAGGGAAAGTGAAGCTGAAATTGCAGACGGGCAACACATGGGTGGTGAAGGAGGTCATGCATATCCAAGTTTTGAAGCAGAGTTTGATTTCTGTTAGAAAGTTGGGTGATGAGGGTTGCACAGTAACTCTCACAGTAGACTCTTGGAAGGTTACCAAGGGTATACTTGTTGTAGCAAGAGGTAAGAAAGTAGGTACGCTTTATCTATCTACTTGTATTACTGATTCTCTTTTTAGGTTATCTACTTCAGCTATAGATTCGAAGATGTGGCTTAATAGGCTTGGTCACATGAATAAGAAGGAGATGCATGTTCTTGAGTCAAAGGGTATGCTTTCAGATTTGAAAAGCATGGATCGAGATTTCTGTATGCAAAATAAGAAAGTGACGTTTCTTGAGGAATTTGATGTTTATGACAAGAACAGGAAAGCCTTGGTTTTCAAGGAGAAGATGATGGAAAGAGATCAGTCAAAGGGGCTAAAGAATTCTAAGCAGTGCAAGGGTGATTTGGACAAGGGTTTGATCTAAAAGGAGCTCGCGGGTAAAGGTCATCGCTCACAAGTAAAACACAGAGACCGACATTGGTTAGAAAATTGACGTCGGCGTCCAGATAGGGACCGATGTCAGTTATGTGCAGCCTGACGTCGGTGACTCAAGACAAATAAACATCAACATTAGTTATAGAGAACCGACGTTGGTGATGAGGCAGTCGCATGGAACCGATGTCGGTCGGGTGCAGACTGAGATGTGACCGGCATCGGTCACTGAGACAGATTTTGGGCAGACAACAAGCTGTCAAGGAGTCTCAAGCACCCATATGGAGGACTTAAAGGGTAAGTAAGCCTCAAATTCATCATTTCCCTTCTTTACACTACTTGTTGCTCACTGATGGTAAAGAACTAGGAAGTTATTAAAGAAGCAGAGCAGGTAGATCCAGGAAACAGTGGGAGCTTGGCATGGATGAAGGATGTGATTCCTTGGAGGAGAACCAAATGGGAGTTTTTGGTGGAGTTGCCAGCTGGAAGGAAGCACTGAGAGATGAATGGATGTTCATGATAAAGAAGAGTGAGAATGGACATGTGAGACGGAAGGCCAAGGTATATGGTCTTGAATAAGTTGCAAGATAATGGAGGTTTGACCATTGTATTTCTCTTTACCAAGTTGGATAATATTAGCAACATTATCCTGTTACTGTATGATGTGCTTGTTGTAGGGTTACACTTATAGGGAGTTACTGAACTAAAGGTAAAGCTAGTTCAGAAGTATGTCATGAAGAATCTGGGAGTAGCAAGATTCTTTGGCATGAGTGTGTTCTAGGGACATGGAAGGTCACAGGTTGACTTTGTTTCAGGATGATTATGTGAGACCGGTTAGCATGCCGATGGTTGGACAGTTCTATGAATAGTGTCTTGATTCACATAATGAGGTTGAGTACATGTGTACTAAACCTGAGTTTTTCCAAGCAGTGGGAGTTGTCAAAAAGTTAGGAGCCAATCCGGGAAAGAAGCACTGGAGGGCAGTTCAGTGGATTCTCAGGTATTTGAGAGGGACCAGCAGCAGGTGCACATGCTATGCAGGGTCAAGTTCTTTTCTACATGGGTTTGTAGATGTGGATGTGGTAGGTGATTTGGATGACAAGAGGTGCACCATAGGTTTTGTGGTGGTTGGTCTTCAAGAGTGATCTTGAAAAGGGATACAAAGCCAAGGGAACAAACTAGATGATGTATAGGTACAGGTATAATTGCAGCTGTTTATCTCCAAGTGGGAGATTGTTAGGTTGTGGAGCTAAAAGCTTCAACTGTTGCAAACATGTAAGAGGTTGTTGAGTTCTAGGGAGACCGACATTGGCAGAGTATAGTGTAGAAGGCAACCGACATTGGTAGGTGTGAACTAAAGACAACCGGCATCGGTAGGAGGTCGGCCAACGTCGGTCACCTCCAGGCAGATAGGGACCAACGTCGGTTGCCTGTGGTGGTTCCAGAACTATTTTTTGCATGGACAGTTAGTTTGTTGAACCAAGTGTTTGCATGTAAAGGCTATTTCGAGTCTTGAGCTACGTGTCTAAATTAAGAGTCTAAGTTACTGTTTAGTCTGGGATCTATTTATAGACCCATTGGCATGTATTGTAATAAGTGCAAATAGAGGAAGGCAAGGAAGATCCTTCCAAGTGTAAGATCATTGGAGTTGCAGGTTGTTGCAAGCTCATGGGAGAAGATCTACATGGTAAGTAAGATCACTTTGAGATCTACTTGAAGTACTTTGAGTACTTGTGTATTGGCAAGGTTATTACTGACTGGTTGAAGAGGTGAACACCAATTTTGTGTGTGAGTTGTGTGTTGGGACCATTTTTGGTAGGAGAGTGAACTCTTGAAGAAAATTACTGAACACTTGAGGTGTGGGAAGCTTCTAAGAGGTGTGGAGAAGAAATGGCATCTTCTTTATTGTATTTTCTTTCTGAATGAGTATTAATACAAGATTGTGTATTGTCTCTCATATTCTGTGCTATTTGTGAATTCTAGTTACTTGTTACTTCTGGTTAATTTTGCATGTTTAATTGCTTGTATGTGGTAATCATATTGTGCTCTTTCTGAGGAGCAAGATCCTAACAAGTGGGATCAGAGCAGGTTTGTTGTTCTGGATTCCCCATCAAAAGATATATCAAATCTTAGGGACCTTGTTTAGAGATAGGATAATCTTGATTCTTGTTGCCTAGCATAAAATTTATAATGGAAGAATATTGAGTTAATCTATTTTATAATAAAAATCCAAACATGTAAAATTGAATAGTTTAAGATATTTCAAGTCTAAAGGATTTTATATAGAGATGACGATAGTGTTGATTCTTTTTGCCTAACACAAAATTTTTAATGGAAAAACATTGGGATGAACCCCTTTTATTATAAAATTTCAAACATGCACGTTTCATTAGAACCTCATTTTAATGTTGTTGAAATACATTAAAGAAAAGTTGGTTAAAATAGGGGCGTGATGGATGTAGGCGAGCAGGAGGGTGCGACAAGGCAAAAAGCAGGGTGCATCTACAGGGAAACCCTTGGACTGTAGTAGGCATCCTAGGGAGCGCACAACAGTGGGAAAGCTCCACTTTTACAAGGTTTAGGTTCTTTTGCTACTCTTGAGCAACCAAGTATGTGCATTCCCATAGTCAACGGCTGTCTGGAAAGATGCAAGGAGAGGCCCAAGCTGGTTATACCAATGGAAATGATTGCTAAAGACATTGAATACTATTTCAATCACTCCCTGTATTGCAAGTTTCTAGGGCTTAGGACATCACTGTTATTCTTCGAAGCATGGGATTAGAGGACGTGGGCACTGAAAGGAGATATGGATATTACATTGCTGGCTAATAGCTATTTCACGATCACTTTTACGTGTATAACAAATTATCAATGAGTTTTTGTTGGAGGTCCTTACTTCCATAATCAAGTGGGACTATTTATCAAGCCCTAGCATGCTAGTTTCATACCTTCAGAGGAACTACCAAACCGTGTCCCAGTGTGGATGTGTCTGCCCCACTTTCCAGTGGAATGCTGTCGAGAAGACACTCTCTAATTGCTTGCATCCTTGCTAGGAAGGCTAGTAGGTTCGTCAATGTCACTCTTGGGGAAAAAGGTAATGACTTATGCCCGCATTTGTGTTAAAATTGATCTTAGTAAGCTATTACCAGATGCTATTGAAATGAGTGCAGGCCCTTTTTCATGGGTACAATAGCTAGATTATGAAACCCTCCCTTTTTGCTATCGTCTATGTCATGCTTATGGGCATTTATAGCGATGGTGTCCCACCTCAAAATCCATTACACCTCAGCTATCTCAATTTACTCGCACTCCTTCTGGTACTGACAAGGAAAGGGGTTTGATTCCAGGTGAGATGCCTAAAATTGATGGTTTTATGCCGATTAAAGGCCGATATAGAAATAGAGGCCAAAAATAGTCCTTGAAGGAAAGATAATTAGATGACTCACTCAATAGATTTGAAATATTAGACAACCTTAATCAGTAGGAGGTGAATCTCAGGTCGATGATTTTGGACCAGGGGATTGAGGGACCAGCTCAAGAGACCAATGCTTCAAGGGCTTTAATTGAAACATAGGATGATAGAGATTTTCATATGGATATGGACTAGTAGCTGATAATTTTAGAAGGAATGACTTCCTCAGTTACTCCCCTTAAAGAAGATAGAAATATGCCCCTTACTGGAAAAATTGGGGACCCAGGGGTAGCAAGAAGTAGTAAATCTTCTCCTCATCTCGGAGTGCAAAAAGAACTTAAGAAAGGAGGGGGAGAGAAATCTGGCAAGCCTAGTAGAAAAAAGGACTAGGAAAAGATCAAGCTAATGGGAGAGACTTTGGTGGAGTCGAGGTCAGTAAAGACTCTAGATGCACACTTTTTGAGCCCTCTAAAATGATTATAATATCTTGGAATGTAAGGGGTTTGAACAACAGCCCCAGACAAAATGATGTTCACAACCTGATTAAAAGTCATAGGCCAGATGTCCTTTTCTTACAGGAGACTAAGCTTTCAGTTGAAGACATGTCTAGACTTGCACCCAAGTTGTGGTGGCAAGGAGAATGTCAATGCATTGGTGCTACCAGATACTCAGGCAGACTAGCTTGTCTGTGGAACCCATGAAAGATTGGCCTCATAGGCTAGCTAACTTCTAAGTACTCCATGACTATGATTGCTTCTAGATTTGAGATGGGGGAAGTCATTCTCTTCTCCAATATCTATGCTCTTAATGATTGGTGGGGTAAAAACTCGTTATGGGGCCACATAAGTTTTGTCTGTAGCCTAGCCCCCTTCCACCCTTGGATTATGGCAGGTGATTTTAATGTTATTCTTGATTTGACTGAAAAGAGTGGTGGCACATCAATGATGGACCCATCTACTTTGCTAATGCTCAACTACATTGAAATTTTGAATTTAGTTGATGTCAGGCCCAATAATGGATAGTTTACTTGGAACAACTGTAGGAGTGGGAAACATTGCATTGCTGAGAGACTTGACCATTTTTTGGTCTCAGCTCTTTGGGTTGGAGGTATGTGGTCTACGAGGTCTAAAATTTTCAACTGGAGAGGATTAAACCATTGGCCCATCAAGCTTAATAGTGTCTCACAGTATCACCCATGCTCTCCTTCCTTCAGATTTCAACTCATGTGGCTGTAGGATCAATCTCTACATGAGTGTGTTGCCAATTGGCGGCGTTGGGGTAGGCCTGCCCATGGTACGATGATGTACATTTTTAACAAGACACTGCAATATGTGAAGTACAAGCTCAAGCGGTGGAATCACCAATGTTTTGGGAACATTTTCCATGCTAAGGCTGTTACACAAACCAAGCTTGATGGTATCAGAAGAATAATAAGGGAAGAAGGACTGACTGAAGACTTACTGCAAGAAAAAACACAGGCTGTGAAAGACCTGGAGGAATGCGAGCTACGAGAGGAAATTTTTTGGAAGTAGAAAGCTCAGGTTGAATGGCTCCAAGAGGGGGACAAAAATACATCCTTTTTCTTTAATTCATCCAAAGCCAGGAGACATGGCAATTCTATTTTAGCCCTAGTCAATGAAAGAGGTGAGCACCTTAACTCCTTTTTAGCAATTTCAGAGGAGGTAGTGTAGTACTTCTCTACTCTCTTTAGGGAAGATGCTAATGTGGAATCACCTGAAGAAGCTCAGGTTCTCTTCTGCATTCCATCGTTGGTGACGCATGAAATGAATGAAAGTTTAATGAAACCAATCACACTTGGAGAGCTTGAGGAAACCATTGTTCAGATGAAAAAAGGGAAAATGGCTAGACCTGACGGCTTCCCAGCTGAATTCTACCAAGAATTCTAGGATATCATCAAACTTGACCTTTTAGCTGTTGTCCAAGAATCTCAATAGAATAAACAAATGCTTAAGGCTACAAATGTGACCTATCTTGCTCTCATACCCAAATGCGAAGGTGTTGATAGGCTAAGTCAATTCTGCCCTCTATCCCTTTGCAATGTTGTTTACAAAATTATATCTAAAGTCATTGCAGATAGGTTAAAAAGAGGGCTAAGTGCTGTGATCTCAGAAGAGTAGAGTGGTTTTGTGGAAGGTAAGCAAATCCTGGATGGTATTGTTATTGCTGTTGAGTCCATTCACTCCATGACCAACTCAAAAGATAAGGTAATGTTCATTAAATTGGACATGGCCAAAGTCTTTAATAGGGTCAGATGGTCATTCCTATGGAAGGTTCTTAGTGCTTTTGGCTTTGCAGATGAATGGACTCAATGGGTCATGAGCTGCATTTCCTCGGCTTCTTTCTCAGTGCTTATCAATGAAGAACACACAGAGCTTTTTGGTGCTACAAAAGGGCTACGACAAGGTGATCCTCTGTCTCCATACCTTTTTCTTCTCCTTGCTAAAGGTTTGGGGAAGTTGATCAGCAGGAATAGAGAGGAAGGACATATCTAAGGATGGCGATGGGGAGGGGAATTGCCTACGCAATCACACTTGCAATTTGCTGATGACACTACCTTTATGGGCATGGCCACAATGACTGAAGCTACTAATTTACGCAGAGTGTTAGATGTTTATCTAATGGCCTTGGGACAAAAGGTCAATGAAGATAAGTCCTCCATCTTCTTCTTCAATACTCTGGGCCCTATTTAGCAGTGGATCGCGAGGACTCTGCATTTTCAGATTGGGACTCTCCCCTTGATTTACTTGGGTATCCCTATCTCGGCTGGCCGTACATCCAAAAGTTTTTGGCAAACTATTTTGCAAAAATTTTGGGTGAAAGTGAATCATTGGACACACAGGTGGTTATCTTTTGCAGGCTGGGTTCAACTTATCCAATCTGTGGTGCAGGCTTTATCCATTTACAGGTGTATGCTCTAGGTTGCTCTGATGAGTTTTGTTAAGGAGCTTGATTCAGTTACTAGATAATTATTATGGGCTGGTAGTCTAAACTCCACTAAATGGAGCCTTATTAGATGGGAGATTATCTACAGCCCCAAACAATATGGTGGGCTCGGTCTGAAGCAGACAGACTTAAATGGTATTGCTTTAGCGGCCAAACTTTATTGGTGATGGTGCACTGAACAAGACAAAGCTTGGGCCAAAATTCTCTCACAGAAGTACTACTCTGGAACCATTCAGAGGGACATTCCCCACTATCCGCTTATTGGAAAAGGTTCGGCAATATGGGGTACTCTCAAAAAAGGGGCTGCTCTCATCAAGAATGGCTTATTCTAGATTTGTAAACAGGGATCCAAGGCTCTCTTTTGGTCTGACTCTTGGGATGGTTATCCTCCCATCATTTCTCAGTTTCTAAATTTGTTGAACCTTTGTCAGAGATTCCTTGATGCTGCCTGGTCTTGGGTGAGTGACTTCAAAGTTTACATTACACAAGGACAGGTGGAGGTAGCCCGCTAGAAAGCTCCCGAAACTTGGCCTATTAATGGGACGTAGGAAGAGAATTAGGAGCTGTTGAGCATCCTTTCCAGGCATCTCTATAGTCCTCTTCAGGAGGAGGATGAGTTGGCTTGGTCTCTCAATCCCAAGGGAGCTTACACAGTTTCATCTGGTTATCAGGCTTTACTTCTTCAAAGATTGGGCAGGGAGAAGTGCATTGGTGGAGATAAGTCTGGAATAAATTCACATGGCCTAAATGCAACTATTTTGCTTGGATGCTAGCTTGGAACAGGTGCTTGACCTGGGACAATCTCTAGAAGAGAGGTTTCCAAGGCCCTCTAATATGTGTTATGTGTGGAGCGGCCGAGGAGGATTCAACACACCCTTTTTTGCATTGCCCCTTTGTTTTGAAAATCTAGCTTTATTGGTGGGATGTTTGGCAGTGCCCATGTTTGCATGCTCAATCTGTGGTCGATTTCTAGAATGGAATGGGAGAACCCCCTCAAGGACACCCTTTCTACAGGACATATGGCTGGGTAGCCCCATTTTTCTGTTCTGGCAGAACTGGCTTGAGAAAAATAAGTGAATTTTCTGGGGGGTGAGGGTCATGGTGCAACAAGTATGGCAAAAAGTGGTGGGGATGATCCAGGAAACTGTCTAAGCAAAGAGCGTGATCTGCCTTCCTTTGACCAAATAGGATGCTTAGGTGGTGGCGCAACTTGGATTCCAGCAGTTAACTGGTAAGTCAATGTGTGTCAGGAGGAGCAAGCAGGTCAAGGAGCAGATTCTCAAGATCAATACGGATGGTTCTTCCAGAGGTAATCCGGGACCTGCGGGTATTGGAGGGATAGGAAGGGATTATGAAGGTATGGTGATTTTTCTTTTTGCAATTCCTGAGGGGCTACAAACCATTAACATGATGGAAGGTCAAGCCATTCTTTTTGCCCTTGAGAAGGCCCAGGCGTTAGGTTGGCGTAGGATTATCTGCGAATCGAATTCTCAAGTCTTGATTAACCTGCTCATTAAGAGGAAAGTGGTGGATGTCAATTGGCAACTATCTCTGATTGTGCAATAGATTTTATGGATTTGCTCGCTTATGGATAGCATTACTTTTGCTCACATTCCGCGAGAATGGAATAGGGTAGCGGATTTTTTGGCTAAATGGGCGTCTGACCATTTGGATGGTGGAAACACTGAGGATTGGGAGTCTCTCTCCCCAAAGTTGCGTTCTGATTTGGAAATAATTTTGGAGGCTGATAGGGAGGTTCATAATATTGTCTAGTTGGGCATGTGCCTAGTTTTTCAGTTTTTGCTGCTTTCTTCTAGGGGTTTCTGCCCCCCGCTCTTCTTGTAATGCTTTTCTGTACTTATTAATATTATTTTTACCCCTTTTTTTTTAAATTAAAAAGAAAAGAAAAAGTTGGTTAAAATAAATGGGCTCATATATTAAAGTTTTTTATTGCATGACACTTCTACAACCATTTTTGACGTTTTATTGTAAGTGTTTACCCTATGGTTTCTGCATTTTAATTCTCTATTCAAATTGAAGAACTTAATCCTCACGAGGGAGATGTTACAACAATTGCTATTTTTTTTAATATCAAAAAATACACACCAATGTATAAACAAAATAAATATATAAAAATAATGACTTTAAAATAATATGGGAATAACAATTATTTTTAAAACTTTATATTATGATATAACTTGTACTCAATATTAATGTATAATAATTAATAATAATATAACATAAATATTTAAATCCAACTTTATATATATATATATATATATATATATATATATATATATATATATATATATATATATATATATATATATATATATATATATATATATATATAAAAATAAACAATAAATTATTAATCGAAAAAATTAAATATATTTTATTAATTAGTTTTCATTTACACATCATTAGATTGTTATATGATATAGTTATTAACTCGATTATGGAGGCTCTACTATTGAGTCACATTTCCTTTTTCTAAATTAGACTCCAAATCTTGAAAGTGAGTGTGTGTGTGTATATATATATATATATATATATATAACAAATAATAAACAATAAATTATTAATCGAAAAAATTAAATATATTTTATTAATTAATTTTCATTTACACATCATTAGATTGTTATATGATATAGTTATTAACTCGATTATGGAGGCTCTACTATTGAGTCACATTTCCTTTTTCTAAATTGGACTCCAAATCTTGAAAGTGAGTGTATATATATAAAAATAAAAGTGATTCCATGTAGAATAAAAAAAAATTAACTTATTACAGACCATCCAGGTAAACATTCAAAGGAATTCCTATCATTTATAAAATTCAGGTAAACATTAAAAATACGAAGGACACTTTTACATTTATTATTAACCTCACAGACGCAACATCTCACCAAACATGCAGGCGGAACACCTACTTTTGTCACCTGCCATTTAAATTCTGAAGTATTTTTAGATACGTTGCTTGATTTTGATGACGGGATAATGTGTGATCTGACATTCAAGCCAAATTTGTGTTCATAGTCAAATTGTTAATGTGTGATTTGAAATGGAAAGTATTATTATTATTATTTTTATACATTGTCAAATCTACAAATGAAAGGTCAGAATTGGCATCTATTTATAATTGCAAGATTTGAAAAGGCCACATTTGGCATATAATTGCACGTTTTGAAAAGGTCAAAGCTGGCATATAATTGTAAGTGTTATAATGATTCTGCCTACGTAACACCATAATTACGTTAGACATAATCGAGGGTAATGTATTGCCATCATTAATCTCTTTGGCATAATTTTCCATGCTTTATACTTTATATTGTCATCTACATCTAATAATTTTCACCCGTTTTTTTTTTATGGGTTATTAATATTAAAAATATTTGGTTGTTATGTATGATTTGTGTTAATATTTAATTATAAATTTTATTTAAATATTTAGTGGATTGTTTTTATTTTATTTTATTTAGTTTTCAAGATTGAATAGAAAGTGCATATTATTAGGATTGTAGATATGATATGATAGGGAATATATTTTTGAGAGTTTATATTTTGATAGATCTTTCTAAAATTTTGTTTGATTTGGTTAAGTTGGATTCTTCTTCAATTATGAAGGACTCTCCTTCTTATACTTTTATTATAATCTCTTGATCACTTTGTTATTGCTTTCTCTTTTTTGAATCTTTTAATTTTTAATTTTTTCTCTTAAAAGAGTTGGAGGAAAAAAAATAACCTTCCTGATGTTAAGTTTATATGGTACAATCATAGATCTTTTCTTTCAAACCCCCTTTATTTATTGCTAGACAATTGATCCTCCCTCTCACCAAGTGGCTCATATAGTTGTTGAGCCCATTTCTAATTATTTTGTTGGTGGATGAGGGTTTTCTTCCCTCTTTTAGAGCATATTTTGGTTTAGGATTAATTAAGTACCTCATATCCAAACCTAATTTAGGGTCTATTGTTGGCATAAAAGGTGTCTTACAGAGGTTGAAGGTTTTAAGAGGGACTTGGTGAGAGATTTTGTGAACAGGGCATCATGGTTATTAGAGTCTCGTCTCTCTACGAGGAAGAAAACTAGCTTCTATATATGAATAAATCCATCCCTCTTCACTTGGTGTTTTAGTTTTTAGTGGTTCTAATATATTTAGGTAGGTCAAACATGGTTTGACTTCTTTTTTAAATCTTTTAATCAATTATAATTCTATCTCATATCTTTTTTTTCATTTTGGTTCCTCAGTTGAAAAACCCATTGATGTGATTTTATTTTAGTACATCAATTTGTTTTTGACCTTTTCTTGTTTTACTTCAAAACTAAGCCCATTGTTATGTCCCAGGTCTGACTTTTTTGTTGTAATCAATAATAATAATAATAATAATAATAATAATAATAATAATAATAATAATAATAATAATAATAAAATTCTCTTGTGTCGAGTTGATTTACAACTTATGTCAAAGTCCTTGCATTGTATGGTTGCCAGCATAGATTTGTGTGTGCACACACCTATCTAATTAATATTTAAGTGGCTTACAGATAATATTTTAATGGAGATTCCAATAAATCTTCATTGAAGTTTAGAAAGTAAATTAAATATTGTAATGGAGATTCCAAGGGATATTTTTATTACTGAACTCATTAATGCTGCAAAAAATGAGTATTTAATAATAGAAAATGATGATGATGATGATGATGATGATGATGATGATGATGATGATGATGATGATGATGATGATGATGATGATGATGATGATGATGATGTGGCAACCAAGAAATCTTCATTGAAGTTTAGAAAGTAGCTTAAATATGGTAACGGAGATTCCAAGGGATATTTTTATTACTAGACTCACTAATTTAAAAAAATATATATTACTTTTTAAATTAACAACAACAACAAAAACAACAACAACAACAATAACAACAACAACAACAACAACAATAATAATAATAATAATAATAATAATAATAATAATAATAATAATAATAATAATAATAATAATATGTAAATGGGAGTTATCATCACGAGCATTAAAGTGTATGATCTAATGGTAATAAGAGTAAGGTAGTGGTGTAAGGAAGGGAGAAAAATATCAAAAAGCTTCAATTATGTGTGTGTGTGTGTGTGTGGGGTCTCAGGTTGTGCTAAAGTATATAAACAAGTTAATAAATAATAAACTACAATGTGATTAACTTTATTTGTATTATATAAATCAAAAGTGATGAATTAAAGTGTCTTATACTATCTAAATTTTAGTGATTAATTTATTATAGAAAATAAATAATCTTTAAATAATGAAATATCAAAATATAATTCAAAAAAATTTAAAAAATAAAAAAATTATATAAAGAAATTACATTTAATAATCTTTGCATATGTAGATGACCATCAACATTTACAAATGGCCATTGGAATATGAAGATATGTAGATGACCACTAACATGTGATATTATGCAGACAATCATCTACATGTGTGATGTGAGGTGAATGTACTTAGATTGCCTTTCGAGGTACATGTGAAAAATATTTATATGAATGAAATTATTTTAAATAGTAGGTGATCTAACCCTAAAATTAACTTTCACCAAGGAAATTTAGGTGATCCCATGCTCTTCAATACCAAAAAAAATTACCAAATGCAAATTTATAAAACTAGAATATTCATTAATTAACAAAGATTCGTCACTAAATTTTCCCTATTTTCAACACCATCTTCTCCACAGAGCATAAATCCATGAGAAGTTGAACTGGATATTATTTTAAAATCAACCATACTAAATTTATTTAGCATCTCCTTTTCATAATTTGATTTAAAAATGATGATTTCATCCTTAATTTCATGAAGCTCCATCCTTAGTAAATATTGCATGAGATCAAAATATTTCATTTCATATTAATTTATCATACAAATTTCTTATTCATTAGTTATCCTAGAACTTATTCCTAGGTACAAAAAATTGTCAACATTCAAACTTAAAATAAGGATATCATTACCTTATTTATTTTAGTAAACATTACATTCATTGTTACTCTTTAAATCCTTTTTGATAAAATTATTGATCAATACGGACATATCATGCTATTGAATCTTGTTTGAGGCCATATAAATACTTATTCAACTTGTTAAACTGGTATTATTTTACTCTATACTACAAAAACTTATGGTTGTTATACATAGACTTACTCTTCTATGTACTCGTTCAAGAAGGCACTAATGTAAACATAGACTACCTAAGAAAAATATCAATAAGAATATAACTTAGAAATGGCATGAAAAGATAACTTCCCTATTGATTTTCATTGAATGAATAAGATGCTACATAACATTCTTTAAATAAATTTCAACTTGGAATTGGACTTGACATGAATAATTAAATAATCTAAATAAATCAAAAGCTACCTAAAACTAATTGACCCATGTAATTTTTAGAAAATTACTATGTTTAGTAACTTTCATCTTCTATCAATTTTTCAATAGCTATTTTTAGAAGTTTTGCATGCAAAATTCGATGGGCCTAAAAATATCTTTGTATTTTCTAAACATTAAAATTAACCTAATGAATAAATTTCAACTAAATTTCATTTCTAAGTAAAAAAAAATTATTATTTATAAATTAGAAAAATCATAAGAAAAATATTAAAATGTATTTTTAAACCCTCAAATGGTCACATATGGCCTCTTTAAAGTTATGAAAACATCCCTATCTAAATGGGAAAGGTCATGGATAAATTTTTTTTAGACAGTTATTTTGGTGAAAATGATAGATAAAATTGAGTTACAGATCAAAATTTATGGCCTCTAAAAGTTTGTTCTCCACATCTTTCTCCTTTAGTTGAAAACAACTCAACTTTTGTGATTTTCTCTAATTAAAACCCTACCATTTATTCTTGTCAATAATTTTCATATTATATTCTAAAATCCAAGTGTTGTGTTCTTATTGTAGTCCTCCCCACTATACCAAATACATGTTATAACTTCCTTTCCTTATGTGCACTATCTTCTTATGCAAAACATGTGTTATATTTTATTCCTTCTTATTTGGTACCTACTACTATGAAAATATTTATTCATCATATTCCCCTTTATCATATTATCCATGGAAATCATATAAATATGAATCATTAAATACTTAATAGATGTAAAAAGTTTATTGTAAACTCACCTCATAAACATTGTCATTGATTTTATTCATAATTATATATAGACAAATTTTATTATACTTCAAATTTTTATATGTGCATGTTGAAAATATTTGTTTCCTAAAGTAAACCATCAATAAATCACCTTCTTGAAATAACTTTGACCTTTTTCTTACATCTTTTGCTACTTTATATTTTTAATACATACATCTAATTTTATTCTCAATGCATTCATCTACCTTTACTCTCACTTCTTCTTGTAATTATTATATATGTTTTACAAATACTTTTGCATTATCACTAATTCTTTTTGAATTTGGTAATTTTAGAAAATCTAAAACATGAATAAGATTTATCTCATAAACAATCATAAATGGTTAATTTCATATTGATATATTTACTAAATTATTATATACAAATTTAGCTTATTGTAAATCCAAGTCCCATTGCTTAGGCTTATCTCCAACTATGCATTTTCAACAAATTTCCCAAACTTATGTCTATAATTTCTATCAATCCATATACTTTTTAGTGGTATGAACTATTGAATTTTATCTTTTTTATCAACTTCTATAAATTCCTCCAAAAATTAATTAGAAAATTTGTGTCCCTATCTAATGTAATAGTCTTTGGAACACCATGCAATATCATAACATCCTTAAAAACTAGTTCTATAATTCTAGTGGAATCATTAGTTTTCTTACATGAAATAAAATGAACAATCTTATAAAAATTATATACAAGAAAAAATTGAATCATTACCTCTATGTGTGTTTGGCAATACCAACACGAAATCCATACTCAAGTCTATCCATGGTCCTCTTGGAGCAGAAAATGGAATATACAACCATCTATTTTGTTCATGGATTTTAGCCACTTGACATATTATGCATCTTCAAACATACCTTACCACATCTATTTTCATCTTTGACCACAAATAATTTTCCTCTACCTATGTTATTATCTCAGCCTTACCAAAATATTCAGCCAAACCACCATTATGCAGTTCTCTTATAATATTTTATTTTACAGACCCAACTAGAATACATATTTATTTTCCCTTGAGGAGATAACCATCATGTTTCAGATATTCATCATGAATATTACCTATCTCTCTTGCTAATAGATTCCTACATTGCTCAACTATCTTTCCAAAATCTAGATCCATACCATATAACTCCTTAACAACTTCGAATCCAACTACTTTACTTACCATAGTAGTTAACTAAGACATTCTCCTACTCAAAGAATTAGCTACTTGATTATTCTTTCTTTCTTTATTTTTCAAACCAAAAATATATCCTTGCAAGCAAAACATCCACTTTGCATGTATACTATTTATCACTTTTGAGTGTTCACATAATTTAAGACCTCATGATCTATAAATAACATAAACTCCTTAGGAACCAGGTAATGCATCAAATGTCTTCGTGATTATACAATGGCATAAAATTCATAATCATATGTATAATACATATACATTGACTCATTCAATTTACCACTAAAATATGTTATTGGTCTTCCTCCTTGACTCAACATAGTATTGATTCCCACATGTGAAGCATCATAATCAACCTTAAATACTTATTAAAAAAAATAAAAAAAAATTCTAAAATATGTCTTTATATAATCTTCTTCTTCAACTACTCAAATCATTTTATTGCAACTCTTATCCACACATATTTTTTTCCTCTCATTCAATATGTTATTGGTGTAGCAATACTAATAAATTTTTTAATGAAATTGGTGTATCAATACTAATAAAATTTTAATGAAATTTCAATAAAAAGTTTTGAAACTATGGAAACTTCTTACCTTTGTGATGATCTTTGGACTAGGCCACTGAATAATTGTCTTTGCCTTTTCTTCATCAATTCTTATACCATATACTATAACTATAAATACCAATGATACCAAACTTTTTTACATAAACCTACACTTATTCAAATTTAAATAGAGATTATCCTTTCTTAATAACTTTAATACAATTCTCAAATGCATTCAATGATCTTCTTTAGTCTTACTAAATATAAAAATATCATTAAAATAAACCACCACAAACTTATGAACACAATATTATAGCATTGTGTTCATTACCTTCATAATGTGTTGGGTGCATTAGTTAATCTGAATGGCATCACGATCCACTCATTTAAGTCATCCCTATAATTGGTAGTTGTTTTCCTGTCATCTCCTTCACGAACTCCAATATTATGGACCACTCCCTATATCAATCTTAGTAAAGTATTTTGTTCTTTCAATAACATCCCTCATATCATATAAATGATGTATATGAAAGTTGTATTTGATGATAATTTTATTGATGGCTCTACTATGCACACAGATCTTCTACCCTCAATATTTATTTGGAGTTATAAATTTTGGTGTTTCACATGGAATCATAGTTTATATAGTTTAAATAGTTTATATGTCTTCTTTATTTACTATTAATGCATAACAAAAACCTGTCATCTTCATGTATTTTATAAAACAATTTGCGGACAACATGATTTCAACCTTCCCTTCTTATTTAAAGTTAATAAAAATACCTTCATGCTACCTTTCAAAAAAATATAGGTGTTATTTTCTCTATCATGGATTGGTTTCCTATCAAACCACCATGGACTTCCAAATAACACATGACATGCATCCATTGTTATGACATCACATCATATTTTATCCTTGTAAGTTTTTACTATACAATAATTGATTAAGCATATTTTATCTATTGTATTTTCATTCTCTTTCTTAAACTATGAAATTTGATAAGGATAAAGATGTTTACTACATTAAAAACCTAGTATCTTAATCATGTCCATAGAAACCATATTTTTGTAACTATCACCATATTCAATTAATTTACATATCTTACCTCCTCAAGTAAACCTTGTTCAAACAGCTTGTGTTATAAACCTTTCATCACCACCTTCATTATTATTCACTTTTTATTTCCTTGAATCAATCAATGTTCTCCTCATCATGATATTTTATCCAATATATACTACTACAACTTTATAATTTTGTTCTTCTATCTCATTGTCAACTAAATTCATATTGGTAGTCATCTATTCTCCTTTTTTTAATGATGCTATAGACACTCAAATGCTTTTTTTCCTTCCTCTCTACATCTATAAAAAAAATACCTACATTGATTTGGAAACCACCCTCTAGCACCACCATAACCTCGTCCTATCAAAATTATTCTTCCTTTTTGTTGGTATTAATATCCTTGTATATTATCTTCTTTTTTTATTTACCACGTGATGATTCTCCTTTAGTGGGAATAAACCCACCTTTAATGGTATTGAACCCACTTCATACCATTACTAGATGGGATTTCCCTCTTTTTATCCCAATATAAAGTCTTTACATTGTATGGTGGCCTGCGTAGATTTGTGCGTGCACACACCAAGCTAATAAATGTTTAAGTGACTTGTATATAATATTTTTGGTGTTTAGTTTAAAATTTAATATGTTAAATTAAATTGATGGAACTTAAATATTAGTAATTAGTGGTAATGTACAACATTGAACCAGTTCATGCATCGCATTATCATCTTGTCCAGAGGCGTAATTTTGTTTTTTGATCTTCTCATTGTTATTACCTTGGCCACAAGTGACATATTGTGCATGAATGCTTCATATGACCGTATTTTAAATATTTTATAACCACATCATTGTGTTATCAAATATCGTTAAGCATGTTAGTGCTTATCACATTGTAAAAATGACTACCACTTATGATAACCAACCTTAGGACTTCTACTGGTGTCATTCAGATCACACAAGATTGTGATACATGTCAAGATCTCACAAAGTTACATTATGGAGGCTCATCATAATGACTAAAGTAATTTTTAATTCAAGTATGGTTCACAAATGTGACATGAGGATCTTTGAGTTGGCTTAATGGTAAAGAAATCATTCTCTCGAAAGTGAGATCACAAGTTCAAATTATAAAGTAGGTAATTTGTGAACATTTCAAATTTGAAGCAAAGTTAGGTATCTTAAAGAGGCAATGTGTGTATGCCTCAAATTTGAAGCATAGTTATAAGCCTTCAACATATTCAGAGTGTGAGGTGGTTTGATATGTTGTAAGGCACCTCAAAAGTTTCTATTAATATGTGTTGGGATCCATGTGTGTTACAACCACATTATTATATACGTGTACATATAAAGTGCATTATTATTTTATGATCTCTATCAAGGATATAAATGTAGTGACACACACTATATATGATATAAAGTGATGTCAAGTATAGATAACACTAAACATTATGTATCTCAACTATAACACAATATACTTGACATCACTTTACATCATATATAGTGTGTGCCACTATATTTATACTCCTGATAGAGGTCATAAAACAATAATGCATTTTATATGTACACGTATATAATATAGATGTAGAGTGATTATGATATAGAATGATGTCAAGTATATTATGTTATAGTTTTGATACACAATGTTTAGTATTTTGAAAAGGTCAAAGCTGGCATATAATTGTAAGTGTTATAATCATTTGCCTAGGTAACACCATAATTACATTAGACATAATTTAGGGTAATGTATTACCATCACTAATCTCTTTGCCATAATTTAGGGTAATGTATTACCATCATTAATCTCTTTGGCATAATTTTACATGCTTTATATTTTATTTTCACTAGATTTTTATGGGTTATTAATATTAAAAATATTTGATTGTTTGTGTGTGATTTGTGTTAATATTTAAGTGTAAATTTTATTTAAATATTTAAAGGATTGGTTTTTTATTTTGTTTAGTTTTCAAGATTGAATAGAAAGTACATATTATTAAGATTGTAGATATGATATGATAAGGAATATGTTTTTGAGAGTCTATATTTTGTTAGATTTTTCTAAACTTTTATTTGACTTGATTAAGTTGGATCCTTCTCAAGATTTTTGAACTCAATTTTTCAATAATGATGGACTCTCTCTCTTAAACTTTTATTACAACCTCTTGGTCACTATGCTATTGCTTTCTCTGTTTTGAATCTCTTAAATTTTATTTTTTTCTCTTAAAAGAGTTAGAGTAAAAAAAATAACCCTCTTGATGTTGAGTTTACATGGTACAATCATGGATTTTTTTTCTTTCAACCCCTTTTATTGCTTGCTAGACAATTGATCCTCCTTCTCACTAGGTGGCCGATGCCGTTGTTGAGCCCATTTCTAATTATTTTATTGGTGGATGAGGGGTTTCTTCTCTCTTTTAGAGCATCTTTTGGTTTAGCATTAATTAAGTGCCTCATATCTAAACCTAATTTAGGGTATATTGTTAAGCATAAAAGGTATCTTACAAAGGTTGAAGGTTTTAGGAGGGACTTGGTGAGAGATTTTGTGACTAGGTCATTACGGTTATTAATCTCCTCTCTCTGAGAGGAAGAAGACTAGCTTCTATATGTGAATAGATCCATCCCTTTTCACTTGTTATTCTAGTTTTTAGTGGTTCCAATAGATTTATGTAGGTTTGGCATGGTTTGGCTTCTTCTTTTATTTATCTTTTAATCGATTATAATTTTATTTCATAGCTTTTTTTCATTTTGGTTTCCCCAATCAAAAAATACATTGATGTGATGTTTATTTTAATACATCAACTTATTCCTAACCTTTTCTTGGTTTATTTTTTGTTATAATCAAAAATATATTTACTATTATCAAAATAATATTAATAATAAATTTCTAAAGTTCCTTGTGATATTCTATTAATCTTGAACTTAAAGAATGTTCATATTTAAGTATATCCAAAATTAATTTTATTTTCATAGGGGTGAGTTATTTTTTTAATAGGGGAAAATGATTTTCTTCAATCACAATCAAGTAATACAATTGACAAACAATTTTGGAGATAATTTTTTTTTTTAAGTTTTTACCTTTAATTTGACCTTTTATCCAGGTTTTGTATTTTATTATGTTATTATATTATAAAATAAGTTGTCAATCTTATAAAATATTTGTTGTTTTAAGTAGAAATAACTTTTTTTATATAATTTTTTAAAATATATAATCAAAATAAAATTTTAATGTATAGTTCATTTAATCTTATTAGTTTGTAAAGATAGTTTTGACTATAGATTCAACGCTTATTTTATGTTATAATATAAAATAAAGGTCTATTTATTAAAATAATCAATTTTAAATATTCAATCAAACATTTTAATTTCTTTTCAATAAATAAATTTATAAATTTTTTAAGGATCGTTGAATTATCAAATTTCACTAAAAAATATCCCACTCGAATATTATTAAAATCTATAATTAAAATTAAAATTAATCAATATTATAACTTATATATTTGATTTATATCCATAAAAACTTTTTCTTTTATTTAAATTGTGTATTCAATTTTAGATTCTTAAGTGTTCATCAAATTATTTTCTACAATCCTTACAAAATTGATCTATTAAGATAAAAGTTTAAACTTTAAAGAATTCTCAAGAAATCTTATGAATGTGTGATGATTCGTGTTGGGCCCCATTGAACATTCCTACTGCAGTCGGGATAGGTTCTTGGCCAACTAGTAAGAGTCAACGGCATCGCGATCCCAGAGGGTGGCACCTCAACGGTCTGAAGTGACTAGCCACATGGGTCTTGAAGAGGGCCCAAATCATCCTGGGACTTTTGGTGTGACAGCCAGTCCATATTGGTATCAGAGCTAAATCCTGCTATCTTGAGGGTTTAGTTATTACATGCCGCAAGAGGAGGTTGGTTCACACAAGTATTATACATGCAAGAGAGCCTTACTTGAAGGCAAACAGGGTTTAGAACCACAACCAGTCATCATGGGTGACAAGCGTGGGGTAACCCACCCAGAGGCAACAGGAATAATGATGATGATCAGGATACTAGAGATTTCTTCTGTGTTATGGTTATAGGGCAGCAGTAGATGGCATAGGCATTACAGGCACTCACTACTATGGTAGAAAGGTTGAACCCACTTGTTAGATAAAATGGGTAATGGGGAGATAATAGGACTGTTATAGGTAATTAGAGATCATAGCAGACCCATTCTAGAATAGCTGATAGGCCTACATGCCCTACATTTGTTCTGAAGGAGCTCGAAGAAGCTCTGACAGAGGAGGCAGTAGGAGACCCTGTATTTGTAGATGCACTCATGGCTATAAATGATGAATGGGAATTATTAGTTTCTTAGGTTTGGGAGAGGATGACCTTTGAACAATTTGTAAATCAAATGAGAGAGCATTACAAGTCACTCAGATAGGATAGGAGGCCTAGAGGTCAAAATAGTGAGCTGAAGAGGGCTACAGGCAAGCTTTCTTTGACTACTTTTGATGGTAGTAGTAAGATGATAGCGCAGGCTTGGATTCACAAGCTTGACACTTTCCTGGCACTGATACCTGTGATAGAAGTGGAGGAAATAAAATATGCCACACTACATTTAGAGGGAGTTGCACATGATTGGTGGTACCATGGGATGGTTACCCTACAACATAACCAGGTGACTTCATACCAGGACTTCGTGGACAGGTTGGTAGAGAGATTTGATAAGAATGATCTAGAAGTCTACTTCAGGGAGTTGGCATAGTTGAGACAAATAGGTGGATTGGAGTATTTCATTAGTGACTTTTAGAGGCTATCCGTTATGGTGCCAGATATCTCAGATAGGAGATTGGTTGTTTTGTTCATCGAGGGATTATCTGAACCATTAAAGGGTTGGGTAAAAGCCTTTGATCCTCTTTCACTATAGGAAGCGATGAAGAAGGCATGCAGCATGAAACTTTCAACTCCATCTAGAAAGTCCAATTCCAAGAGTACTTCTTCATTTAAGGACAACAAGGGATTCAATAAAAATAGAGAGAAATCTGATTTTAAGAGTGATTCAAAGGGAAAATCAGCAACACCCTTGGATCATGAGACTCTTAATGATTTTCATAGGAAGAAGCTTTGCTTCTACTGTAAGGGTCCCTATGATGCTAACCATGATTGTCCTTTATGGCCTAAGGGTAAGGCCAATAGAGTTATGTGGGCTTATTATGAGGATTTAGAATCTAAAAATTTTGGATAGCAAGAGAGTTTTAAGGAGTCAGAGTCAGAGGTTTCAGAGCCTAAGGTGGAGAGAGAGTCAGAGATCCAGCTCCAAGAGGCATGGTTGTCTAGCATACAGCAGTAGGGATCTTTTAGACTTTGTGGAGTTTTGGCTGCTCAAAAGGTTATCACCCTTTTAGACACAGGTGCCACCCATAATTTTATTAATGCCAGATTTGTGGAGAGGTGTGGGCTTATAACCAAAGAGTTTGAGGGCATTTGGGTAAAGGTGGCTAATGGTTACACTCTCAAGTGTGACTGTATGATTAAGGATCTTCCTTTATGCCTGAATAATTATGAATTCAAGGCTGATTATTATGTGGTAAATATGGGTGATATTGATATAGTCTTGGCCATGAAGTGGCTTCATTCTCTTGAGGAAGTTATACTTCACCTTAAAGACATGGAGATCTAGTTTGAGGTGGATGGGAAGACTCATATACTGAAGGCCATCCGAGACAGTAACATCAGGACTATTTCCTTTAGACAAATGGAGAGACTTATGCGTCATGACATGGTTGAGTGGGCCGCTGAGTATACTTTGATGCCTACATAGGAGGGATAGCATAAGACTGAGTATCATCCTAACATTCAACAGTTTAGAGTTAAGCATGGGAAGGTTTTCAATGACCTTCCACCAGGGAGATCTCCAGACAGGGGTATTGAGCACATCATAAAGCTTGAGGAGGGTGCCAAGCCCATCATGATTACTCCTTATCAAAATCCAAAGCAGCTTAAGGATGAGATAGAGAAGACTATCAAGGAGCTACTTGCTATGGGTCACATTCGACTGAGTAAGTTGCCATTTGCTTCTTTAGTTGTTCTAGTGAAGAAGAAAGATGGTACTCTTCATATGTGCATAGATTACACGATCCTGAATAAGAGGACTATTAATAATAGATATCCCATACCCCATATAGATGAGCTTATTGATGAGCTCAATGGTGCCTGTTACTTCTCATAGATAGACTTGAGATCGAGATATCATCAGATTAGATTTCATGAGTAGGATGTTGAGAAGACCGCATTTCGTTGTCATTGTGGACACTTTGAGTTTGTGGTTATGCCATTTGAGCTAACCAATGCTCTAGTGACATTCCAGTCCACCATGATAGGGTCTTCCACTCAAAGTTGAGGAGATATGTACTTGTCTTCTTTGATGATATATTGGTCTACAGTGGGACATGGCAAGAGCACTTGGCTCATTTGGATACAGTACTCAACATTTTAGATAGGGAGTCCTTATATGCCAAGGAATCCAAGTGTGATTTGGGGATGATTGAGTTGTTATACTTAGGCCATATTATTAGTGCAGAGGGAGTGCGAATGGATCCTGAGAAGATTTGTGCTATTATAGATTGGCCTACTCTTGAGTACCTTACATAGCTATGAGGATTTCTTAGGTTATGTGGTTTCTATCATAGATTTGTCAGTAGATATTCAAGTCATGCAGCACCTATGATGGATTTGTTGAAAAAAGGTGAATTCATTTGGACTCTTGAGGCACAAGAGTGTTTTGTGAGGTTCAAGGAGCTTATGACTAAATGTCAAGTGTTGGCACTGCCAGATTTTACAAATCCTTTTGAGCTTCAATGTGATGCTTCTGGTGAGGGCATTGGATTGGTGCTTATGCAGGACAAGCACCTGATTGCTTATGAGATTAGGAAGCTCAGAGGACTAGAGAAGATTTACAGTATATATGATAAGGAAATGGTAGCCATAATGCATGCCTTGGCCAAACTTAGGCAATATTTAGTGGGCAGTAAGTTTTGTATTTAAACTGATCATAATAGCTTGAGGCATTTCCTAGGAAAATGAGATTTAAATGACTGTTAGCAAAAGTGGGTGAGTAAGTTATAGGGATATGACTTTGACATCACCTATGTCAAAGGTACATCGAATGTTGTTGCTGATGCTCTTTCACACCGACCTCATCTGAGTATTATGGTATAGATTGCAGAGGATTAGAGGCACCTGATTGTGGCAGAGTATGCCAAGGATACATGGGCATCTGGCATTGTTGAGGGATCTATTATGGACACTAGGTACACACTAGTAAATGAGTTAATCATTTACAAGAACATGATTTTCTTGATCCCAGGGTCAGAGATGAAGAACACCATTCTGTGAGCTTTCCATGATGTACCTATAGCAGGGCATCTTGAGTACTTTAAGACATACAGACAAGTTCAGGAGATATTTACATGGAAGGGGCTTAAGGTAGATGTTCTTCAGTATGTACGAGAGTGCCTTGTTTGTCAGCAGAACAAGCAGGAGAACACATATCCAGTAGGGTTGTTGCAGCCACTTCCAATTCCAAATAGGAAGTGGGAATGCCTATCGATGGACTTTATTTTAGGCTTGACTAAAGCCCAAGGATGTGATTGCATATATGTAGTTGTGGATAGGCTGACAAAGTATGCCCACTTCTTTCTGATCACCGCTACTTACACAGGTAGCAGAGGTATTTTTCTGTGAGGTTTTCATATTACATGGGTTGCCTCAAATCATAGTTAGCGACAGGGATAGTCAGTTCTTGAGTCACTTCTAGCAGGAGGTGTTCAGACTTTGTGAGACTAAGCTTACACCGAGCACCAGTTACCACCCATAGATCGATGGTCAAATAGAGATAGTGAACAAATGGGTGGAAGGCTACCTCAGGAATTACATAGTAGGGCAACAAAAGGTGTGGGTTAAGTGGATATACTTATGTGAGTATTGTTACAATACCACTTACCACATGACCATTTAGATGTCCCCATTAATGGCATTGTATGGGTATGAGGCACCTAGTTTTCTTGATTTGCTACTAAGTGACAGTAGAGTGCCTAGTGTGAGAGACTTATTGTAGGAGAGCCAAGACATTATGAGGGCTCTTAAGGAGGATATTGCTAAGGCACAAAATCAACAGAAGCAGTTTGCAGATCAAAAGAGGATGGAGAGATCTTTTGAGGTGGGAGACATGGTATATCTCATGTTGCAGCCTTATCGATAGTCTACTCTTAGGAAGAGTGGATCAGAGAAGCTCAAGCCATGGTACTATGGTCCTTTCAGGATTGTTAGGTGTGTTGGAGAGGTGGCTTATGAGCTAGAGCTTCCAATGGATAGTAAGGTCCACAATGTTTTTCATATGTCACACCTCAACAAGGCATTAGGACATCGTGTGGTATCTTCAGCAATATTGCCTCCCTTGGATGATGAGGGAAAGTTGATTTTAGTACTTTAGTCTATCCTGGAGTACATAGAGAGATAAATATGTAGGAGGACCATCAAAGAATATATAGTGAAGTGGAGATATTTGCCAGTGGAGGATGCTACGTGGGAGAGTGAAGAGATTTTACAACGTCCTGAGTTGAGATTGCTTGAGGACAAGCAATTTCAGGAGGGGCAGACTGTAATGTCCCCTTCTAGTTGACATCTCTCAATACTTGAGATTAGCATATTATGTGGCCCTCATAGGCTAATATGGAGGATGAAGGGTCTTATTGAGGCATGGCTTGGCTTCAATTGTCAGAATTTTTTAGTTTGGCTTTTGTTCAGGGTCTTTTGGATGCTATTTTCTTGACTTACTATTTTTAGTAAGTGGAGACACTAAGTGGAGCACCCCTGCAATTTTTAGTAGTATGGTTTGGTCATATGTAGATTCAGTCACTTATTATCCGACTTCAGACGGCTTGTCATTTGAACTTATATTGAGGGAGATATTAATAATTATTTGCCAAAATAAATATTATTTTAATTGAAGCTTATATTATAAAGTTATAATTTAAATTTATGTTATAACTTAAGTGACTTAATGAAGGGGTCGACCATCATGAAGAAGGGGCCATATTTCAATTAATTATTATAATTAAATGGGCACCCAAACTATTGGAAAATTAAAAGTGAAATTCAAAGTTATTTTAAAGGATGCTTTTGAAGGAAATCAACTGGCTGGAGGAGATATAAGGTTTTCTTTTGAAGTAATTCAGATTATTGCATTTTGAGAATATTTTTGAGGAGTTTTGAACTTGCTTGGAGAATGAGGGTTTCTACCTGCAGCAGTCATTGAAGAACGTAGATCTTCTGTGAGCAACCATCTGAGCTGGTGAAATACCTAGTGAACTTGGTGATTTTGGGGGGTCTCAATCAGAGGCTCTATTTGGGATTTCAATTGGATGAATTTGGTGAAGTTTGGATCAGATTTAAGAGACTGGAGTTGTAAATTAATTTCTTATTGAAAGGGATTATTTTCATAGGTTTTATTTGCTGCTACAATACCATTAATAGTGACATGCTATAGCACCCGTGAATAGTGACATGCTATAGTACCCATGAATAGTGACGCACTACAGTACCGTGAATAGTGACGTGCTATAGTACATGTGAATAGAGAGGAATTGCTGGTCATATAAGACAAAATGTTCGTAGCTTCTTTTAGATGTAAACATATGATGGTATCTACAGATAACAATCATATCAGGTTCATTCAATTATCAGAATTTGTTTTTTCATATTGTATTTATTATCAATATGGCCTTGGACTCTTATTTAGTGAATGGAATAATAAATGGCAATAAAAGAAGTCTCAATATTGTTGAAAATTTATTCTCAATAGATTAGTTTTACTTTCAGTATGTGTTTTTTTGTTCAAACCCCTTGAAAACACAAAAAAATTCATAAAACCTTTAAAACAAAACAAAAAAAGTGAAGTTCAGTAGTAGAGCCTGTGAAGGATTCTTACATTGGTATCAAAGGCGCCACACACCAAAAGTCCCTCTAGGCATGGGTCTGAAGTGACTCGCTGTCACACCAAAAGTCCCAGGATGATCTGGGTCCTCTCTAGACCCATATGGCCAGTCACTTTGGACGGTCGAGGTGCCACCCTCTAGGATCACGATGCCATTGGCTCTTACTGGCTGGCCAGGAACTCATCCCGACCACCGAAGGAACGTCCAGTGGGGCCCAACATGGATCACCATAGACCACTACGCCCAGAAGGTCTCGACCTTGAGACCTTGGCTCTGATACCAATATAGACTGGCCGTCACGCCAAAAGCCCTGAGATGATCTGGGCCCTCTTCCAGACCCATATGACCAGTCACTTCAGACCGTCGAAACACCACCCACTAGGATCGCGATGTCGTTGGCTCTTACTGGCTAGCCAGGAACTCGTCCCGACCGCCGGAGGAACGTCTGGCGGGGCCCAGCACAAATCACCACAAAATGCCACTTTTATGTAGAAGACCCTCTTCTACCATAGCCCTCTAAACAAGTCCCTTTAGGCATGGGTCAAAAATTCTTCAAATCTCTCTTCCCTTCCGGATATATTAGTTTTTTTCTCTTCTTTCTAAGCCACCGTTTTCATTTATGGTTATATATTGGCAACCAAGAAATCTTCATTGAAGTTTAGAAAGTAATTTAAATATTGTAACGGAGATTCCAAGGGATATTTTTATTACTGGACTTATTAATGATAGAGAAAATGAATACTTTTTAAATTAAAAATAATAATGATAGAAAATACTATCTCAATGTTATAAGCACTTTAATATGTAAATGGGAGTTGTTAGGTTCGACTCTTCATTAGTTTATAGAGAAAAAATATATACTAACAAGTTTTTAGTAACGAGCATTACAGTGTGTGATGTAATGGTAAGAAGAGTAAGGTAGTAATGTCAGTAAGGGAGCAACATATCAAAAAGTTTCAATTATATATATAGATGGTCTTACGTTGTTTTAGAATATATAAAAGTGTAAATAAATAATAGATTACAATGTGATTGATTTTATTTGTATTATATAAATAAAAAATGATGATTTGAAGTGTTTTATATTATTTAAATTTTTGATAATAAATTTTAGAAAATGATTAATTTTTTATAAAAAATAAATTATATTTAAATAATGAAATATCCAAATATAATTCTAAAAAAATTAAAAAAATTAAAAATTTATATTTAAAAGTTTCAATTTAACTAATATTCATAATAAATTTTAAGTGTTCCAACCTTTTATTAAAAATGTGAGAATGACTACCAATCTTTTGTAAAGTAAGGTTCTTCATCTTTAGCCTTAACTAATTTGGTTGAGGCTCTTATACATGTTTAGAAGGCCACTGTTTATTGATATTTCTAAAAATTCTTTTAAAAAAGTGTTAGTGTTTATATAATACTAATAATTTATCTAACTTTTTTTTATTTTTAAAAATAATTAAATATCATAAATATATTTTATAAAAAAATATTTAAAATTCAAACCTGACCTTATCTCTTTTTTAAAAATCATCCACCCTAATTAAACTGCAGCCATTTTATTATATTTTGAAAATTTATATGTTCCAACTCTAAACATGTGTTCATCCTATCCTCTACCCCTCCCCCGTAAGAGAGTGTTAAAAATGTATATTTAATTAGTAATGACAATGCATTATGAGCTACAAGTTTTCCATTTCTTGGTATTCATTGTATTTTCTGCATAATTTTTTGGAATTGAACTAAATTATCTGACAAGTTTTCGTTGCTTCTGCTCACGATTAAAATTTTTTCTATTGAAATTTCTGGACTTGTAGATATTTTGTTTTACCATCCATGTAAAAAGATTCCGCTTCTTCCATAGTCTGTAATGGGCAACCAGAACAATTATACCATCACGTGATTTTTTCTAGTGTGAAGAATAAGAATTCATAGCCTTAAAAGCTAAAGTTTCAGATAACCTCGACTATCAAATGGAGATTGAGGGCCAAATTTAATGTATTCCTATTAAGAACCCTGCCTATGTAGGCCCATTAATCTCACACCTTAATTTATATATTTCAACTTCCCTGGCAACCAAAGCAATAAGACTTGGATTTGGATTGTGAAATATTGCTGTCAGCAGCTCTGAATCGCGCTCTAGTTGAAATCTTTTAGACATGGACAGATTTTAGTTCTTTTGAATGCGCCTACAAACTTTGTTAAGGAGAGTTTAATAGGATTGACCGCAAATATGAAT